>CAJVPY010001530.1:0-19093 GCA_910591965.1 Dentiscutata erythropus | reverse complement strand
ACTTAGACATGCATGGCTTAATCTTTGAGACAAGCATATGACTACTGGCAGGATCAACCAGGTATCTATTGTATTTCAGATTCATCGCTTTAGGTTTCAAAGCAATAAAGCTTCAATCTCTTCCACGATTTATCCTATACACGATTAGGATAGCCTAACCGGTATTTTCTTACTTTTTGTATAGAAAGGATCGACGACGTACGCCATCAGTCCATCTATACCTCTTAAGTAATAACCCACGCTAGAAGCACTAACTAACTAGGTTAGGCTCATCGTTATGGATTACCACATAGAGTATCCATTTTGCCGCTCCTTACTTTCCTAGGATAAAGATTCTAAAAAAAAATTTTTTTTAGAAAAACCTCCCTTAAGTGCGAATTCACATACAAGTCCCCCACCCACTTAGGGCTAGAGCTCTTGCAGCGCTCTTCGCAAGTTACTTTTAAAAAAAGAGTATCCTACGGATAAGGAATACACACGAATTTTATGCACTTCTCTAGTTATAGATAATAATAATCTCTAGATAAACTTGCCTTTAATGCCGCTTATCAGGGAAAAATTCGAAAATCTCCCCCCTCGCAAGCAAAAAAGTAGGGTAACGTCTATATTTTTTTATCGAAAAAAATATTAAAAACAAACAACCCGAGGTTGTTTCTTATAAATTACTCACTAAGAGTACATAGCAGAAGACTAGAGAAACCAGGAAATTACAGAAACTTAACCATCCCTCAATCTTTCCTCATACAAATAATGCAAGCGATTTTGTCGCGTTTTGACTTTTCCGTATAATAGGGCGCACAAATTTGGATCATTTTGTACCAAAAGTAACCTAAATTTCATATGCGTAACCAGGCAAGTAACCTACTTTTAACCTAAGTGTGAATCTTGTGTAACCGATTTCTGGTTTTTTCACTATGCCCAAAATTCATTTCTCTCGAACGGGTAAATTAACCATCCTAGTTTTTAAGCTCATATTAAACATCATTCTTTAAGATATCTAAATACAAAAAATGAGAACTCTATTCCTTCTAATTAATGAGTAATACAGTGAAATACTTTCCGCAGTAATTTTTTACTATCAGAGTTCGCGTTATGTTAAGCTATTACCTTGTATTGAATCGGTGAGAACTCCACCTTCACGTGAATCATATATCCTCTACCCAAGGTGGTATTGCCGAACTTTAGTAGTCGTATATCGCGATAACTGGTTAGAAATTCTTATGTTTATATTACAACTTACTTGATGTCACATGATACGATATGTTCTGAAGAGTTACCAAGATAAATTAAGAAGGTAACTTGCTATTGTTCTATAGTGTTGTTATGTTGAACCTTAGATATTTAAAATAGAATAGAAATTTGGATATAAAGGCGTTAGAATCTTATAATTTTGTTTAGGAATGTAAGAAATAATAAATAAGGAATACGTGTATGTACGTTTTCTACCATATATAAAGGAAATACCCATACTCTCCTTCTTATGTTTGATGATAGATCATTTTTCATACAATTCTATACTCGTTAGAGCTCCCTAGAGGACCTCGGTTAGATATAATTTTTTAAAGATGATTAAACCATCACCTTACAAGAGGACGCGAAAGTTTTTCAAATAATGGATATAATCAACGGTGAAATTACTGAATTGCGGTATTGGTGTATGATTATTATATTATAACTTTGTGATTGTAGCATTTCTACCAGCAATTATAGTTATGATTATAATAAATTTTGATAATAATAATGCAGTTTTGAAGTGAAAAGGAATAAAATTATAGTAAATAATTCTAAAATACCATCGTTTTTCGCCATATAGTGTTTACCTTTTATAGCTCGGTGCATCAATTTTTTCATGTAGTGTGACGACAGAAACGTGTATTTACGTTATATTTTCAATGTTAATAGTAGATGAGATGCTCAATAGCTTTTTCTTATAGGGATCATAATAAACCGTATCAAAGTCTATAAGGTATTTATAAAGTAGATTTTGATACAGTCGAGAATTTCTATATAATCCGTGGATTAGAATTAATTCGACCAGTAACCAACCAATTAATTATAAATGAAATCACAATTTGTCGGCAGACTTATAAAACTCAGTTAGTTTACTGAAGAATTTTTTTCAATAATAAGCCTATTAACCGACTTTGTAAAACTTTATTTCACGAAGTGATCATGCTTTAAACTCTTCAATTAAAGTTTTTTTTTAAAAAAATAATCATAATGATGATTCTAATTCTTTGAGATTCTATCAAAAATATCTAGACTGTAAAATTTAAAACTCATCTAGTAAAAGATAGTAATACTTAAGGATGATGGAAATGGGAATTAAGATGATCTCAGGTTTCAAAAAAACTTGAGTGATTACAATAACAAAGTAATTACGAAATAATAAATATAATTTAATAGTTATATTTAAAGCAGTTGTATATCCAAAACATTAATTCAAGATATTTTTATTTCAAGACAAATTTTAGTCAATAAATATCTTTAAAAAAAAAAAATTTTAAATTAACATTATAAACCTTTATTTCACAGTAATAGAGTACTTTACCTTCAAAATAATTAGAAAACAATTGCAGTATTTACAGTATCATAGTGAATTCTTAATATTACCTATTATATAAACGAACTTATGCCACTAGAACTTGATGAATATGAAAACTTTTGAATACAAATACATGGAGTGAAATAATATAGTCAACATCTACAATTAGCAAGCATAAATAAGAATATATCTTAATGTTTAATTGATTATATGATACTGTATATTAAAATAATAATAATAATAATAATGTATTTCACATAACTTAGTATAGCATTGTTCATTTAATCAAACAAGCTTGTAAAATAAAAATAACTAGTCTTGAAATGAAATATATTTCAAGTATATAGGTACTTAGACTTTTTCTTTTATTCATGTTTATTTTATTTTATACTCAAGCTTTTAAATTATTCAGTTCTTACAGACGCGAGCATATTGCTGAAGATATATTAACAAATAAGCAATTGGCATGAATATTTCTTAATCTAACTTTATTGTTTCTGCCTTTACTTATTTCTTATGAAAGATTATAAATTATAATACAGTAATATAATGATAACTCGAAATGCAAATAGAGAAGCTTTAAACAAACTGAAAAAAAAGATGGATAAGAATAGCGTGAAACTCACATTGAAAAAAGATATCATCTTGTTTATTTCTCGGTTAACTTTTTATATACTTATTACTTTGTTTTTAAAATAGATCAAAAAAGTCTTGATTATGAAATTTCGAAACAGTTAAAGAGAAGCTGAACTGGAAAAATCGGAAACAGGTGATGATAAAATTTCGAAATGATTTAAATTGCATGAAATTTCTTCTAATGAATTGTACGAAATAATAATGAGATATGATATTACAAAATAACTAGAGATACTTCGGTTCTGGGAATTGTTCCCCAAAACCTTTTTATCTTGAATTATTACACTATTACACAGTTTGGATTTGAGAATCGGATCTCTATTTCACTTGGGATAATAAAATATATGTCTGCCGTTGGATATTATTCATTAAACACAATGTAGATAATTTTATCTGGTCTTTAAACTGTTAACTGTTTATCCAAAAATGATTGTATCGTTTATAGTGTGAATAATTTAAAAACGTCAGAAATCAATTACGTGACCGTAACAGTTCTAATTTTAAAAATTTTAAAGGTAAAATAAATTATTGGCTTAATTGTAGATGATATTAATTTAATAATTATTAACTCTGAACACACTTAAACTTATCATTACGTCCACGCCGTGAGTTAGGCGGCGTCCATAATTTACGTTAAGCTAGTACTGTATTGTATAGAAATAGATAATACCATCTGGTATTATTTTTGTATTATCTTTAAGATTTCCATAACAATACCGGTTTAACGTAAATTATGGACGCCGCCTTATGGTAGGCATATGTTGTAATGCGGAGCTGGCATTTGACTGTTATTTTTTTTACCTGGTTATATTCGTGTCCAACAATAAATTTTAGTAAAAATCATTTTCTTCACAATACCAATCTGATAGATCAATATCATCAGAACATATTCATAATTGGAATATTCTTTATATCATTACTCGTGTCGATTCCATACATCAATAAATGCATCTCATATATGGACAAGTAATATCTGTTTAAATATCTTAGATGTTTTCCCACTTCCTTAATATCTCTTACTGTATGTACAATCATCTTCCTTTCGTGCATATATACTACGAAAAAAATACGGGACGATGGGGTCTCAACTATTCCGCAATTGCAGAAATTATTGAAATAAAATGATCAAATAATCTCAAATTCTTTTTCATGGAAAAATGTTGACTATTCTTGCTTTTCTACAATACCTTGTATTGTCGTGGTCGTGGCAAGGTGGCATCGAAATAATTAACAAAATCGATAATTGAAAGTTCAATAAACTTTTCTAATAAATAAAACTTTTGTACTAATAAATAGTGCTCTGGCTTTCGTCTAACCACCAAATTGTATATTTAATTTGGTTCTAACTCATTTCACCAATCTGGATACGTTTTTTCTGCACATTAAAACTAATTGCTACACGGTGGTCATCATAACACTTAACTCTTTTCTTAGTATTCCATCAGAAAGCTCGAATGCTGTAACGTCAAATTTAATCAATTCATTAACCATAACAACTGTTCTATTATTTTCTTTAACTCGTTAATTTGAAACACCTGTAATTCGAGCAATACATCCTCCGTCATCTAGCAACAGTATTTAGGACGGAGGCCGTCAAAAATGCATCTGTCATTGTTTCAGCGTCAATTTGTGGCAATGATCCGATTGGGATCTTTGCACCGTAGTGCTAATAGCATTTTGGATAACTTTATACTCCATAGGCTGAGGACCGCTAAACCTACTTTTGGAAAGAGTGCACGTAATGCCAATGATAGTATAAATCGCCAATGAATACGTGGCAGAGTTAGCATCTGCTTCTACAACATACATCACTATCAAGGCGCCAACTTTGATATTGAAAGAATTCATTGTTTTCCACTGTCATATCAATATAGGACTGAGATTTTACGTGTTCTCCGGTTAAACTCAAAGGCATCGATTCATTGGCATATGGAGTGCTTAAAAAAATAGTGTCAAGCTTTGAAACAGCAAGTCTGAACAAAAATGACATCGTATAGGATTAGGTATGATTGGTCGTAAAGCGTGTTAGATTTGGTGAGTGGTTAGTGAATAGTTTAGGGATTAAGTTTCTGTTATAGCTTAAGCAATGTACTATATGCAATTTATGTTCAATAAAGAGTATCAGATTATGATAGTTTTCAGTATTATGAGATTAAATGGCCTTTATTTATAATAAACATTTGTTAATTGTTTATAATGACAGAAACGTATACAGTATAATGCATAAAATGTCTATATTGCCACCACATAAAATCCTAAGGGGTTGTTTTGAGAGCAGTTTTGGCCTTTAAGGCCAAATAAGCACAAGCTTTTAATACTGTTGGAGATCCTGCTCTACTATATTAATTAAACCAAATTTTAATAGCATAGATTAAATACACATGCATTACTTTGTAAATATTACACATCTAGGAATAACACTTCTTTGTAATACCCTTTACTCAAAATAATTTTTTATATAATATTTCTTTATTATAAATCACTTCACACTATTAATGCTTTTTTCTCAGAAAGATCCAAGATAGTTATAGTATTATTTTTGGCAACCAACTTCATTATTGACAATGGCTAGAGAGGTTAGTTTGGTGAAAAGAATAGCATCTCATAGGAATGCTATCCCTCCGACACTCAATATATCTATGAAGATCAATGTGGAGTTCTTGTGGAGATACATCTTTAGTTGGTCTAACATCTCCAAAGGTTTTTCTGCACTACCTTGTTGCAGATAACTTCATTTAAGTACAACCTTCTTAACTTAGTTGCAGTTCATAAGATTATAGTAATCAAAGAACATTTTATCGCATATATAGTCTTGGTTCAAAATTTTTCATGAGAAGAATAAAGCCACTTGGTGATTTCTTCATCCAGGCAATCACCATTAGAAATATCGATAATATATTTTCAAACAAATATATTAATCATCTAATACTATAATTAAAATATTTCTCATAAAGTGTTTTCTAATTTGAAATTTTAAAGAGAGTTTTTTTAAATCATAAGTTAAAGTGGTTTAGAGAGTTCTAAGAGAAGGAATAGAGAATTATAAAATCTTTTACTTATTCTAATATAGATTATTATCAGTTTTTTTATCTGATCTGCATGAACCAGAAATAATTATGGAGTACAATAAATCATTTATCATGTACCTATAAACTTACCTTATTCATATAATAATTGTAAAATGTCTGTTTACTGAGATCTTTGAGAATAGATCTTTTCTTAATCTTGACTATTAATATCAGCTCTCTCTTATAGTACCAGGTAAAGTCAGAATTTAAAAATAAGATAACTAGTCTGAAAATTTATAATCAAAGCCCATTACAGTGTTTAGCACTGAATTGATTTATGGTACATACTGACTTCTACTTGTGAAATGGATGCTAATATGTAAATTCAGGAACTTGGAACCTTTTTTTCTAATCAAAGGTGTACTATCTATTTTCTCAAAGCTTTATGTATTTTGGAGATTTTTATGATGAAGTATCTGGAGAATTCAATAAGGTTTCTAACTACAAATAAAAATGTGAAAGTTAAAAAAATATATATTTATACAAAATATAAACAAATGCTCATGTTTAGTGTCTTTACTTACATTCAGAATTGACCACCCTTCTTTTTTTACTTATATAAAAGCTTCTTCTTTACTTCTTTTGCCTCCAATAGTGGATGCAGATAATTTATTTCAAAACATCATCTACAATATTGACCTTTATTAAAATAAAAAAAATATTAAATTAAAATTTTAAAAATATTATATATTATATATTCTAAAATTCAAAATTGAGTTTAAAATTTATACCGATTAAAATGTAACATACGTAGTTTTAAAATTTATATGTAACGTAGTTTTAAAAATTAACATACTGTACGTACGTCAATTAAACTCGTTTAATATAAGAGTTTAATAAATTAGATTGATTATAAAAAAAAAAAAAAAAAACTTTCTTTGTTATTTATCTTCCATAATATGGCTTCAATTCTTAGCTAGTTTTTTCGTTTCTTTCATTTCAAAGCTTTCAAAAAACCGTTAATGATTACATGAACAATAGAAAAAACGAAAGACATATAATGAATCGTTCAAAGTATGATCGTTGCCTGGCTATTTTACGAACCCGTCAAGTATACATGAAAATTCAAACTTTAAATATTGGGTTCTTAATACCTTTAAATTAATTAAAGCTGGAAGTATCGATAGACTAAATGTTAAATATGATAAACATAATCGTGGTAGCAAATCGACATGTCGTCGAATGATTTATTATCTTAATGGAAAAACGATATAAAACTAAAAAACGTGTTAAATTTATATTGATAAGCTAAAAATGGATAGACGAGCATTGCGACTCATATCAAGTTGGAAGCAAGTTTGAAATTTTGGATACATGGTTTTCAGTAAACGAATTAGAACCCTTAGGTACTGATGAATTTCCTGAACTTGATGTAATTTCAATGGGCAAATTTATTTATTTACGAAATGCTGGTGCTCAACAAAACTTAACCCGACCACTAAATATTACAAATGCAATAAAACAAATTGTGAAAGTAGGAGTTGTCTTGTCGTAAGAACAATGCTCATTGTACTTTTCGTTGTGGTTGTGTACATGCAAAAATCATATAGCGCTTAGCAGTGGTTTAATCTTTAACAATCATTAATAAAAATAATTTTATTAATCGATAAAATCATACCGATACCGATTAAATATGAAGTACTTTAATTTGCAATTTCGAAGCTACGTACGTCAATTTTTAATTGGCGGAAATATGAAAGTGACGTCTAACATATATGTTGTACCCCGGATTGGAATTTTTCCGATTCAGAATCAGGACAGTACCGGATGAAAACATTGTAATTTTTATTTAATTTTTATATTCTAAACCTAAACCTAACCCTAACACCAACTCTAATCCTAACACTAGCTCTAACTCTACCCCTAAAATCCCTAATTCTTCAAAAATAATTTACACTGGGGCAGCCCGATTCTGAATCAGGACAATTCCAATCTGGGGTACGACATATATATAAATATATACTGTATTATATATATATATTCTTCTTTTTTCTCTCTCTCAAATTTGTTTTTTAAAATTCAAATCCATATACTCTAAAATTCAGCTCTAGTCGTGTCACATGCTCCGCTTGTAGAGACCATTTTACAATATGATTTAGATTAATATACTGTATGTGCTTTCTACTTGACGCAAATAAAATTAAAATAATAAATTGAATAGTTTATTTTAAAGCTTAGATGAATAAACATTCTCTAGACTCAATAAATTAATGCATAAAAATGAATTAAATAATAAAAATCACTTAATAAATGGTCGTTATATTATAAATAATCAAATCCTGGGAGCAATGCGATAGGTCACATACTACTATATAGCTATTTAGTTCGCTGAGATATTTTCTAATGGTAATATTGTTACTATAGATGCTGAAATTAATTTCACCAGCATCAATAATTGTAACGGTGTGATTGTGATCACGAAAGAATAGAATTTTACACCGTTATCGTTATAGTTAATGTTGGTAGCTTGTTAAAGCGATTAAAAACTTTTCATCAAACAAATGAAGGAATTTCTGTTTGTTTTATTTTTTAATATATAGTATATGGGGTGAGGTTAATAGAAAACAAGCGAATTTTTTCTAAGTAAAATTTTTTAAAACTTTAAATAGAAATATCTCAACAATTAACAAACCAAATTTAATTAAAAACTGATTCACTGTATGTATAATATTATGCAAAAACCCATGTGTAACAACTCATCTAAAAAAGGCTCAAGAAATCAAGTTGGCGATATCGATATGCACAGATTGAAAAAATGCTTTCATTTACTAATGTAACTCGACCTTTCTCGAGAATTCCCCTTTTATTACACTCTCAGAGGCCCCTTCTTTTTCCAGAGGTTTCGTCTTTCACTGAGAGTTTCACCTTTCGCCAGGAGTTTTGGGGTTTCTTTCGCTATTTACATAAAACGACTTCGCCTAACAATTCTACTCCTACTTCAGAAGAAAATGAACAAAATGCCAAGATACCGTAAGCAATTAACCTTTGCATAATGTATTATTAATTCTTTTATACTATATAGTAATATCGTCTGTATCTTGCTACAAATAAGCACCACCTTCAGCTTAGTCAAACCCTGTGAAACTTGTGAAGCGATTTTTGCTAATTAAATATATAAATTTCATTTTATGCCGTGAATAAGTTTTAAAGGAGGTGCTTATTTTCGATAATTCTTAACAATAGGATTAAAATATTCCAAATAATCATTTTCTTTTGTAATGATTTAAATTGAATTTTTTTAATGTTATATTAGGTATCAACGATTACCAGAATGGCTCAAAACAAAAGTTCCTGTAGGTGCTAATTATGCTAGAATAAAGAGTGATTTGCGTGGATTAAATCTTCACACTGTAAGTTATTAATTCTTTATTATATTTAACATTCTTTATTTTACTTTTCTAAATAATTTATACATTCCATAACCTAAAAGGTCTGTGAAGAAGCACGATGTCCAAATATTGGTGATTGTTGGGGCGGTGGTGAACATAAAACTGCTACAGCAACTATCATGCTAATGGGTAATGAATGTACAAGGGGTTGCCGGTTTTGTTCTGTAAAAACAAGCAGAACACCAAAACCATTAGATAGTAATGAACCAGAAAATGTTGCCGTGGCAATTTCGAAGTGGGGTTTGGATTATGTTGTACTAACTTCAGTTGATCGTGATGGTATGATAGACCACATAGTAGTAAATCTGTGAATATTACGCATTCTCATTTTCTTATATCATTTATTACTCGATCGAAATTCTAGATATTCCTGACGGTGGTTCTGAACATTTCGCAAAAACTATTCGATTGCTCAAAAAGAAGTTAGTTACAATGTCATTATCCATCTCTAGTTTTGGGAAAAGTAAAATCAATATACTTTCAAATTTATAGGGCACCACACATTCTCGTAGAATGTCTTACAGGTGATTTCCAGGGCGATCTCGATTGTGTGGCCAGAGTTGCAAACTCTGGTTTGGATGTTTATGCTCACAATATAGAAACAGTTGAGTCATTAACTCCATACGTTCGAGATCGTAGAGCTACATTTAAGCAAAGTTTGAAGGTATTGGAATATGTTAAGAAAATCAAACCAAGTTTGATCACAAAATCTAGTATAATGCTTGGAGTTGGTGAAACTGATCAAGAAGTAATGGATGCAATGAAAGGTAATTTCAACTTGTGTTATTATTAATTGTTATATTTTATAAATGCTTTATTTTAATACAAATATTACAAATTAGAGTTGCGTAAGATTGAAGTTGATTGCGTTACTTTGGGACAATATATGCGTCCCACTAAAAGACATATGAAAGTTTATGAATATATTACGCCAGAAAAATTTGAATATTGGAGAAAAGTAGGAGATGACTTAGGCTTTTTATATACAGCTTCAGGACCTTTAGTCAGAAGTAGTTATAAGGCAGGGGAATTTTTTATTAGCAGTATTTTGCGAAAAAGGCAACAGGAGCTTGGCGTAGGATCTGGTATTGTCGAATGAACCTATTAAATATTTGATACTATAGTCAGTGCAGTAGAAATTTAGTACTGTATGTAGAGAAACGCAATTAATTACATCCCTAATAATTAAGCTATATAAGCAATTAAAGAAACAATTTAAAAACAAAAAAATGAATTTTTAGAGGTAAATTTTATACAGTATATTTTCACTATGCAAATCTTGATGAATTATATTTTTAGAATGAATTATCTAAAGATCAGAAGCAATGCAATTCAATACAGCTAACTTCTTTTCCCGTACCATCTGTGAAACATAATAAAGACTTTTACGTAAAGAATCCGTAGATGCAACTTTTGAAAATCGTATTTTGACATACCCAGACACTTTAAAAAAAGTCGGATTATTAGCGCCAATAACATAATGTAAAAAAAAAAGTAAATTTTAATTAGATTATAATACAGTATAAAACATTGATGAATTGATATAATAAATTACCTAATATCTTTATTAAATTCATTGTAAGGAATCTATGACAACCGATAACTATCTTTAACTAGCATTATTTTCAAAATCAAAAGTTCCATGCATCAATTTACTTATATATACCTAATATGGTTTACATCGCTATTATCAACCTGTTACTTAACCCAAAGTTACATTTATTACTCTAGTAGTATAGCTCTATAAACGCAAAATATACTGTAAACATTAGTACAAGCCTATTATTATTATAATATATATCACATTAAACAGTACACTCAAAGTTCTAAGTTCTTTTTTTATTGACCGTTTTTGGCATTTAAAACTTACATATAGTTAATATAGCCAGTATTAGCAGTATATAGTAAAAATATTCGCTCCTAAGTGAAGTTCTTGGAAATGTGGATTATTTTGGATTAATTTTAACAGTGACTAGAATTTGCTTTTACGAAAAAAGTACTTTAAAGTGTATAAATAAGTTACCCGGGCAATTGATTTACATGATCCCAGAACCCAACACGTCAAAATCATGGTGATTGTCACATCTTAACAATGCTGCAATGCTGGTAAAATACTGGTACCAACGCGTTCACTTTTTTAACTTTTTCTGACAAAACACGCTATCGTTATGTCTAAGTGGCGGAATCGTTATTTTGACGAGACTTCTGTTAAAGACTGGACCATTTTTTCACTTTCATAAAAGCTGGATTGACTCTCATGAACTAATTTATAGTAAAGCAACGGACGCACTTGTTAAAAGTCTCCAGGCGATTGCTTTTAGCCGATCTTCGGGCAAGTACTTTTTTTTATACGGGAATGTCCTTCGCAGTGTTCTTTTTGAAGACTGCGTTGTCCACAACTAGGAAGACACAACTTTTCGTTGTCCTTCTGAGGATCTTCTTGATCGTTGTGGTTGCGACATCCATAACTAGGAGGCATGTGTGCTTCTTGCCACTCCTCTGACGATCTTTTTGATTGTTATGGTTTTTTTTAGCGTTGAATATTGTTAATGCACTGAAATTATTTTAGGTAGAACTAATAGCTTTTTTTTTTGTTGTCAAGAAAAAGAATCAGCGTAACGCAAAAAACGAGATTGATCAATACAGGAACAAATATTCAGTTCATAAATTCATCGTGCGATAATATACAGATTAGTAACGTTGGAAATAAACGGGCTCGTGAAAAAGAGAATGAGACACCATAAAAAAAAGTCAGTATATAATTTGAAATTTGATTGAGTGAGATTACTGACAATCGTGTGAACTGCATTAGTCTGTCAACGACGATCTCTCTTTAAACCCTTTAAACCAGGATGTGGGTGAACATCATGAAGAAATACCGTCATCAGAGGTTTGATATTTTCATTATTTTATACATATTTTCATTATTTATAATATGGCATACGTATATTTTGCTTCATTAAAAGACCTACAGTTAGCTGAAGCCTCAAAGCCATATTATTATAATAATAGAATGAAATGGGATAGTGTAAGGAATTACGAAGCAGTTAGAAGCGTATATAGCAAGGAAAACCAGAATAGATTCTTAGGTAGAGAGTCGATCGTATAGCAGATTTTTCTTGCACAGAATTTAATTGTTCAAGGACTTACAAATATTGGTAGGATCGCTCGTTATAATATTATCTTACCGGAAGAAAATGAGTGTAGTCCAGTTAAATCAATATTCACTAAAGAGAATGGATAAAACTTGAAGCGGATTGGCAAAAGATTAATAATTTATCATGTTTGTATTATTTTTAACAAACAAACTCAATACTGATTTTTTTAAAACTTTTGTTAATCTTTGATTTGGATCATAATTGAACTTTATGTCATTAGTGTTCAATATCGCCTTGACCAATCAAATCATGGACTTTCGTGTAACGGTTATCTAAAAATTTTCTTTACGCTGTAGCGTAATTTATCTTAGAATTATTATGGCCTAGATGATTTGACTCAGGTCTCAAAAGCCATGGCTTCAGACAGAAACTCCAATAGTCATGAGTAGAGCATGACTCTAATATTTTAAAATTAGAGATGTTAATGTAAACAATATTTGAGTCATGGCTTAGGCCGTGGCACAAGCTATAGCTTAAATTGCAGCTTTAAAGTGTATTTCAAGCTATGGTTCTATAATCTTGATCTGGCTCAGTACCATTATACAGCTAGAGCCAGCTTAAAACATATCTAATATAAATCCTAACTTTAATCCATTAAAGGTTGATTTTTATTTTGAATTTTATATCTGATTTTCAGACTGGAGTTGAACACAAAGAAGCCAGGGAAATAAATGGGTTATTGTCGCAAAGAATATATCAAAGGATATACTGTATAAAAAATAAAATAATAAGAAACCAAATTTCTATAAATCTTTGAACTTTTAGTATTCAAACACAAAAGTATAATAAATAAAGAATAAATTAGAAAAATAATTTAAATCAGGTTAAATAGCGTGCAGCAAGACATTGTGCATTTTTGTACTTTATGAAAATTTTGTTCAATTCAAACCATTATTAACGAGTCGAATTTATAAAATTTTGGTTTAATGACAATTGGCTTAAAAAATGTACAAAAACAGAAAATATGTTTACTTCGAATATTTTTAACAAAGATGTTTTGTAGGGATGTGAATCTAATTCGTATAATTTTTTTTATTAAATGGTCCGCAACGCTAGGGATGTTAACGATTCAATCGACTCTATTGATTAATTGGTTTGTATACTATACTGAACTTTAAACATATGTGACACATATTAGCATACTTTAAATAACGTGAATATGATCGAAATAATACAAATGCTCAATATTTTCTTTTAATAAATACTTAAATTCATGTCTGAATTATGCCTAAATAATTATGAAGTGGAAACATCCTTGTAGTATTCAAACAATTCAAATACCTATGAAGAAAAATTTCGATTCGGTCTGTTATTTTCATTTTCAAAATATAAAGTCTGAAGATTCGTTTAGACCTAGCGTTAAGGCCAAATTCGAAAATCTTCTGCACTAATTCCATAGTTATACAAAGAATTTTTGGCCCTATTCCAATCATTAAAAATGGTTTGAATATTAATATGTTTCAAATCAATATCACCTTTTGATGAATTTTCAATTATTTGTTGTACACTAGTAAGATGTTCAACATGTCCTGTCCAAAATTTTTCGAATTTCTGAACACTTGATTTAAATGTCTCAACATCTTCAACGATCTTACTAACGTATTCGACTTTTTCATAAATTTTATCGGCTTTTCTGGTTTTATTTTGAGCAGCCTTATTAATCTTTTCTTCTAATATTTGACCGAACAAAGAGCCAGCACACATACTCGCAAGAACAGTAGACAAAACCACCACACCACCGTCAAATGGAACCATATAAGAGCCTACACCGACTCCAGCAATAATGCCAACAAATACACCAAAAGAGCCACCTAAGACTACACATTCTGCTTGTGCATATTTTGCTTCTGATTGCAAATTTAAAGCTTCCCGATTAAGATCAAATTTCTGAATCTTAAATTCACGTATTCGATCTTCCAAATTATCTGAAACATTTGCTAAAGTTTTATTTATATTATGATAAGCCATACGAATCCTTTCACATTCTTGAAACATCTTTGTAATTGTTAGTTCTGAATTTAAAAGTGAACCGATAGAATTTGAATTTTGAAGAAATGTATTTTTCAAACCACGAAATGATAATTTATCTTTTTCAAATCCTTTAAGTAAAAATTCGTAAGATTTGGACAAAGATTTACTTCGATCAATAGAAAATATTGTTAAGTTTTTAAATATTTGAGCTTGAATTTGAATTCTTCGAATTTCACGTTCAACTAAGAAATCTTTGATTCTCGAGTCTGGATATGACATGAATCGTTCAAGAACCGTTTTTAATTGTGAAATATCAATATTTGACGGTAATTTATTTTCCACATTAGTCTGAATCATTCTTGGTTTAATTTTGAAATTTCAAAGAAAAAGATACGAATTTTTCCGAAAAAAGAAAACCTTACATCATTTATCAAATATATTTAGTAATAAATTAGTTATGACTAAAATCGAGATTTCGTGTAACCTGAGCGAGCCGTGATAATAAAATGTTTAATATTTACCTATGTTTGGAAATTTTTTAATCATTTTATCAAACATTTGGAAAAAACTTTTATCCATAGTTAGTTTTTAAAAGGCAGTAGAAAAATTTTTTTTTTATGGAATTTGGTTGTAATCAATATTTAAGAAAAACTATCAGCGGTTTCTTTTCTAAAGGTAGCGAAATTTTAGATGAATTCTATCATAGATTTCCACTTTTGAGATTCGAAATCCATTTATTATAAGTAGATTCAGAATCGAATTAAGGATTCCGATTCAAAATCTATACTATACATATATAAAACATATACAGTACAATCGCCTTCCTCTATGCCGAACTGGCTATTCTAGATATTTTTTGTTCGTTATAGTGAGTCCGTTATATAATTAAATATAATTTATATTCGGTATAACAAATTACTAATGAGTTTATATGATAACCAAAAGTAGTTTATACGGTAGTAGGCTTAATATATATGAATTGACTCAAAACACAGAATCTAACAAATATTTTTATGGTATTTCAACACACGGATAATGGAATTCTTTAAGAATGAAATATTGAGATCTTATCTGGCAAACTAAATTAAAACTACTTAAAGATGTTTCATAGATTTAGATCAAATTTATAGAGCAGGATATGTTCATGTAGACTTTCATAATGGCAAGGCATTAGTAATCTTAAATCTCGGATCTTGAAATGATTAAGGTGATATTTATGGACCCTAATATCGCCTCCCAAAAGTCAGTTACATATTTGATTTTAAAATTGATTTCGATATATTATTTCGTGTAATTCAAATGTTTTAATATAATGGTAGAAACGACTTACAAAAAAAAAAAATTTTTAGAAAAATAAATAATATAAAATACATAATATACGTTCGAATAATCAATAATAATTATTATTATTATTTCATCATCACTGGTAAATTTAATGTTTTCTAAGTTCCCCGGGTATATTTTTTGAAGTTCTGCAAGAAGGGCTAAAAACTCCTTTATAATGGGGAATTTATTTTCAAGAAACAACTAAATATAAATTAAAATTGAGTTAGGCTACCGGATAATAATTATGATAAAACAAGTCTATTTCTCATAAAAATTCTTAAAATCAGTTGAAACATCAAAATAAAAATTTTCGTCTTCATGGAACTTCATAAGCCATGGTTTATCTTTCTTGAGCGTGTTTAAATTTTCGTCTTCATGGAACTTCATAAGCCATGGTTTATCTTTCTTGAGCGTGTTTAACGTTAGGCGTAAAAATTTGTGTTCGAACATTGGCTTGTGCCACAGTAAAGGATTGCTATACTACACCAAGATTGGTTCATTAGCGCACATGAATATAAAGTTTTATGGGAACTGATATTTTTAAATAATAATAATAATAACAAACAATAAAAATAAATCGTAAAAATTATTTTAATATTGCTCAAATAAAGAAAAAAGAAAAATATATAATACATACGAATATAAGTAATATATATTTTCTATATCCAGATTAAAAAACTCTACAGAGTTTCTTCAAACACACCAACTGGGAGCCCCAGCTGGTGGTATGTAATTATCCTCGATTTCACTTTCCCAACGATTTCTTTTTGGTTTATTGATTTTGTGCTAGCGAAGTATCTTCGCATAGCAACAAAATCTGTCATGAAAAGTTTTCATAATTTGCCTATATAAGAATAAAATCGAATAAGAAAATCGAATAAGAAAAATGAATCACGTTTCACAATAAGTATAATCAAGCAAAAAAAAAAAAAAAAAAACATGATGAGAAATACATTAACAGAGGTTTCTTGTTATATAAAAAAAAGGGGGGAATCTTCTCTTCCCACCTCGATAATCAGTTGATCTTTTCGGCGAAACGCCTATATAACAATTTTTCACGTCTTCTAGCTTCTAGTGCAAAAGTAATAATCGCAAAAGAAGAAATATCTGTTTAGTATTTCCCTATTAGACGTATCTAACAGGTACGAATACCACTACTGCAAACCCCATCAAAATGCTGATAATATACTTACTTTTTTATTCTTTGAAAGTTTCTTGAAATTTTGTTTTGATTCACAGTATATCAAATTTCGACCAATCGTGATTTAAATTTTTGTCTAATTTGTGGATAATTTCTTGAAAAGTTAATTAAATTTCTCGATAGTAAATCTGTTAATCAACTTTATTTTATTATACGAGAAGGTTATAATTCTATATTAAAGTTTTCAACCACAACTATTGGAATCATTAGGTCAAGAGACAAGTTTAATTAATAGAAAGTAACATATATTGTGCAAAGACTGATTTAAATTATTTACAGTAATCAAAAATAATGCGATACTTATTATTATTATTATTATTATTATTATTATTATAATATTATTATTATTCGAAAGAATTTATATAAATTAAAGTTTTATATTATGGGTTTCAAAATTAACGATTTGACATTCGATTTAAGATAACATATTTATTTAAAATAAGTGACATATAAATTTTATTTTTTTAAAGTATATATATACTTATCTACATAATCGCTTATCGGTAGATATTTATCAGAAGAGACTAATTTTATGATTCAGAATTTTAAAACAGAAATATGATCTTTTAAAGTTCTACTTATTTTTGAAATAAGTTAATTCTGAAACCTCCCGTTAAGTGAAGAATCAAATTATTTGTATTATAAAAAAAAGTAATATGATGCTTGACTTAATTAGAAAGTTAAGGTTAGTACTAAGCAATCAAATTATTTATGCAATAAAAAAAAGCAATATGTACTTGACCTACAGTAGAATTAATGATTATTAATATATAATTGAGTGGATTCCACTAAATAATATTATAAAAATTGGCAGATGAGTACTTGGCTTGGTATTTTCTGCAACCTAATTAGATGGTATATGAAAGTTTAAAGATGTTGATAGTGGTGGGTATCGACACATAATATCATGTGAACCATCTGGTACCGTTGCTCTCAAGACCCAAGGAAATTCCCATGATTTTTTGAAAGAGGAAATTTAAATCATTATACAGCTTATTAATATGATTTAGGTCAAATTCATAAAGCAGGATATGTTCATGCAGACTTTCACAGTGATAATATTTTGCAAAATGAAGGTATTAGGTATTAGTAAAAGTATGCAACCTTATATCTTAGACCTAGGATTGTCAAAACCAAAAACAGATGAAAATGATTCATCTTATATAATCAAATTTTTATGCTAACACATGTGATATATATAATATATATATTCCAATATTTGAGATTTATTTCAGTATTTAGAATTTTCAGCATCAGTTTAGTATTTCGGTGTTAATTTTTGAATTTTGACATTGATTCGAAATTCAGATATTAGTTTTGGATTTGGAATTTTGGCATCAATTTTGGATTTTTCCATTGAATTTCATAAGCTATCAAAACCTTTTAGATAAGAAAAAATAAGATTTGCTACCAATTTTGTCTCAGAAGATATTAAGATTTTTTTTTTTATTAGCAAGTATATATATATAGCTTGGAAACCCAGAAACGATTTTTGAGATCTTTGGTTATAACTCAAAGTTAGCACAAGTTAGTCAATAGTCAACCTTGACCAGACCAATTTGATTGATTTAGTCTAAGGTAGAGTTGGCCCTGAAACCCTTTGAGCTAAAATCCAAAAGTTTCGGGTTTCGGATTATAGCTTCCGAAACCTTATCCGAAACCTCGAAACCCTACCTGAAACCCGAAACCTTACCCGAAACCCGAAACCTCATCCGAAACCCCGAAACTGCAAAATATTAATTTTTATATAGTATTAGGCTATGCAGACAAATAAAATTGCTTTTGATTATTTGGCTGAG
>CAJVPY010001529.1:0-19099 GCA_910591965.1 Dentiscutata erythropus | reverse complement strand
ATATATTTTTTAATATAAATTTTTTTTAATAATTTTTAATTTTTAATTACTTTTTAAAAATAAATATTTTTATATTTAAATTATTTTTTTATTTTATATATTTTTTAATATAAATTTTTTTTAATAATTTTTAATTTTTAATTACTTTTTAAAAATAAATATTTTTATATTTTTTCAAATTAATTTTTTTAAACAATTTTATAAAATTAATAATTTTTTATATATTTATTTTTTTTAAACAATTTTATAAAATTAATAGTTTTTTATATATTTATTTTAAGAGTACATTTATTCACCACACCTTGTGGTAGTACTAATTTATCGCCTTTAACAATATCGGTATTTAAAATTGGAATTAAAAGCCATTATGCACTTTAAATTTGTATAATTCAAATCAAAAAAAAAATAAATAATAATAATAAATATAAAATAAAATATGCAATAATTTTTTTATTAAGCAAGTTTAAAGATAATTACACACAATACAAATATAAATATTTTGTTCGTCGATATTCTATTATTTTTTTTTAAATAAAAAATATGTAAAATGCAATTATTTACTGCCAATAAAATGTATTTTTATTTTGTCTATTCTATGTCTTTGGAAGATTTTTTGCATATTCCAAACTTTTAATATCGTTTACCATTTTTTGAATTGGTATAAAGTTCGATTCAATGTTTTCCAACCATTTTTTTTGTTGTTGAAGATCAAAAGATCTTTCAAGAAGATTAAGCGCCTATTATTTATACCAAGTGATTTTTAATTATGTATATGAACATAAATGATTACTATATTAATAAACTATATCTCATTAAGGGTGTTTTTGTAATTTTTTACAATTTTCGACTCAATTTCAGGTTCTTTATTATATAACACATCTACTTCATCTATGTTATATTCATTTGAAGATGTTGAATTTATCAGTAAAATAATTTGTGAATAGTTAATTTGTACAGATGTACGAATTATCTTCCACTTAGTTTGTTCAGTTTCTGTAATAAGTGGATAATTTGAATTTCATTAAATCTAAAATTATAATAATTATTAAAATTTTATTTTTTATAAATAAATGAATATATCATATATAAATATATTTTTTGAAAAAATAAAGCTTTCATGTTTCCAAGCGGATTAACGAGATGTTTACATAAATAAAATCTATTAGTTAAAAAATAAGAACAAGAACATATCCAACGCTTATTATCTGTTAGGTATTTTTTACTACATGTGTAGTTAAACTTTTCTATTCTTTTTTAAAATTATCATGCCATGAAGGCAAAATTCGTTCATTTAAGAGTAACTGAAAATGTTGCAACTGCATTGGTAATAATTTTTCAATAAGAATATAACATACAAGATCTACTCATGGTTGGTTAAATTTATATAAGTAATCTCTTTTTAAGATTTGCCAATGAGTTTCAATAATCATAGTAGTTTGAATTATAGAAATTTCCGGAGTAGCAGATAAAGCCAAAGCTTCTATTTGTTCTATCGAGACCATTCATTCCAACAGTAAGCCCACACATGTAAAAAATTATTTTGATGGCAATAATCAAACATTTCATGTACTGCACAAAGCCAAATTTCGCGAGATGATGTTACAAATTCTTTGTCAGCAGTTGGTATTAATATATGCTGATGAAAATGTGTTTCAATATAATTTAATATATCTTTTCTGAATTTTGATTCAAGAAAAACTTTAGATGATTTTGTAGATACATCTGCATTTTGTATAAGATTACTATTCCATGTTGGATCTATTATAGGACACTCATTATATGTAGCATTTGCATTATAATGAAAGTTATCACCTTTTTTAGATGAACTTTTTTTTCAACAGCATGTTTCACATGCCATTTACAAAGTTGTACGTTTATGTTCTTCCAAATAGCCTGTGTACTTGAAATTTGTGCAAAATCTTTATCACTTAATAGATTTTTTACATTAATAATATTTAAATTATAAATGGCTTTGAACCATTTTGTTATAATTATTTGCATATCATGGTTCTTATTATTTGAGACATACAAATAGCTAATTGGAAAACCTGTTCCATCAATAATAGCTATAAGTGCATAAAGTTCTTGCTTAAGTTGGTTGGTATTATATGTCGCATCGACTATCAAAGTTTTAAAAGCATTTTTTGGTAATATATTAATAAAAGTTGTTATAAAAGCAAATGCTGGTGTTGGATCATCAAGATCTAAACTGATTGAATAGTTTTTTTCATTTAAAAACAATTTAGCAAATATAATTTGATTGTCATTGCGTTTGTATCTAGTTGCAGAGAAATAAGCCCACCAATAATAAACTTGCTCAACAGTTATTAATTCATAACTATTTATTTTTTCTAGAGCTATTCGTTTATATAATTCAGCAGCAGTGCATGATAAATTTGTTTGAATGTATTCTTTGATTTCATTAGAAATGTTGGACGTGGATGAAGATATGAATGGCTTAATTTCACTGCCACCAGAGTAGTTTGTAAATCAAGTTTGATAAGAATTAATCCTTTACAATCATGACAACTTAATCGTGATTCAGTATTATGTTGTTTTGATTGATTCTCAATTTTCTTTATTTTTTTTTTTTAAGCTCACAATGGCAATTACACCAGTAAGTAAATAAAATTATCTTATTTTGTTGATTGCAATGCTTTTTATGATATACGTAAGAATATCCATCACCTTTCTCACAAATTTTTACAATTTCAAGTGCCAATAAGTTTGCATTTTCTTCATTATAATTAATATCACTTTCTTTCAACTTGTCAATCAAATAAGAAATATCTACATTAATTTTGAAATCTATAGATTCACTATTTTCCTCCTCAGCGTTCATAAGTTGCTCATAAATTATACTCTCAAGCTCCTCAATATCCACTGCACTTTCTTTCATTTTATTGCTATTTTCTTCATTCTGTTCTTTTCGCTTTCTTTTCTTGTCTTCATTTATCCGATTTAGACATTTAATACAGGTTTTTTTATTAACTTCAAATAAATTAGCTGGTTTTGTTATATCGCAAGATGAACAGTATTGTGGTTCCATTTTTACAAAATATTTAGATACGTTAAAGAGTTTTTTTTTTTTTTGGTATTAAAAAAAAAAATCAAAATAACCGATTAATAATACAATATCAAAATAATCGTCATATTAATTAATATCGGTGATGTTATTAGGAATCATGCAAAACTCCGCATGTAACTGATCTTGGTGGTTATGCTAGGTTCGTGACAGACTGCTTAAAATTCAAACTACGTTTTTTAATACATGAATTTGATTTTATTTAATATTTTATTTAGTAGTATCAATTCACCAACAATTGCTTCAGACAATTTAGTTTTCAAAAAATTAAATTACAGGCAAAGTTATTTTGCAGTCTATTAATTCACAGATAAGTTTGTTTCATAGACAGGTAGTTAACAAACATCTGATTTTAGAGAAAAATTAATTCTAGTCATTGGCGTTAGGATTAAATTTAAATCTAAAGTTGGTGCAATTTATAAAAAAAAGTGTGTTGGTGAAAAAAATATATTGTTTACAAAATGAGTTTATCCGTGAATTACCCGTCTGTTAAATAATCTTATCTGTAGATTAATGTATATGAATTAAGTCTCATATAAAGTGATAGTTAGTGAAATAATGCGGACGTAGATTCGCTTATTTTGTTTTTTTAAATTCAAAAACAAGCAGCTATTTATTTAATTATTTATTTTTTATGTAACGGTTGGCATACTTAATTAATAAATTTTTATCCTTCTTTGTTGTCAGATTATATGTGAATTGCAGAATTTAAAAGCCGTAACTAATATGCAAGTAGCCTAATGTATTTTTATTTTTTTCAACTTTTTTTACTTTGTCCCACACATTGTGTCTCTTGCCAACAGTATGGTCAAAAATAAATAAAGGATGGGCATGAAAAGATACAATTTATTATAACAATGTTAAGTACAACAATGTTAAGCACAATTATAATTAGTAACAGAATAGTAGAAACATAGCTGAAAAATGAAATAATTGTTATAATTTTACTTATAAATCTAACAATGCAAATAGGTTCTATTTATGATGTTCGTGCAGCTACCCTAATAACATTGTGTAACCATTAATGATTTTATTACAGTAATGATTTTAAAATTCCCACGCACGCCTGAAGATCTTTTAAGAGACTTTATTTACTTTCATTTACGTAAGATGATAGCAAAATTCTTTGAAACACTTTCAAACAATTATCTTGAAATTCTTGATGATAAAGAAGACTTCAATGTGATTATTAAAGTTGATGAACTTTTTAGCTCGAAAATATACAAAGCACATTCAGTTGTTTTAAAATATAGATCTTTATATTTTCGCAATGAATTAGCGAAAGTTGGCACAAATTATAATAATTTTAAAACAATTAACTTAAAGAATGTTTCTGTCCAACAATTTGAAATTATTATCAAGTAAGTTGGTTTTATTATAACAATGAATAATTTATACTTATTACTCTTCAAGAAACATTCTAAATTTAAATTTTATACAAAGATATATTTATGGAGGAGTTATTTTACTTGAGCAATACGATGCATCATTTATTTTTGAGCTTATGCTTGTTGCTTACGAATTTCTTCTTGATGAATTGGCAAAATACCTTGAAACATACTTAATTGAAGTGGAAGTTCGTTGGCTTCGTTTACATTTTAATCGCATCTACAGCAAAAGTTTTCAGAATGATAAACTTCAAAAATTACAAGAATGGTGCAATGATATTGTTGCAAAACATCCTGATAAAGTTTTTGAATCTAAAGACTTTACCACCCTTCAAGAAAATGCGTTAATTTCACTTATTATACGAGATGATTTACAAATGAAAGAAGTAAAAATTTGGAATCACGTTATCGAATGGGGAATTGCTCAAAATCCTGGATTACCATCCGATTCTAAAACTTGGTCTCATGAGAATTTTCTAGCTTTAAAGACTACTTTACGAAATTGCCTACCTCTTGTCCGTTATTTTCAAATGTCAGCCGATGACATTATCGACAGCATACGACCATATCAACAAATCCTGGATAATGAACTTTGGGATGATATATCAGCAAAGTTTATGGCACCGAATCGACCAATAAAATCGATACTTCTACCACCTCGTCAAATTTTAACACAACAAATACCTTCAAGAGTAATTCCTCATGTGATTTTAGAACAAACATCACCGCCTAAAGATACTCAATCTTTTTCAGCCGTTATCAATGAAACACAGGCAGCTAAAATTTCTTCATGGATTGATAAAAATGCTTATTCTATAGTAAATTATCCATACGAGTTTAAGTTACTTCTCCGTGGAACCAGAGATGGTTTTACACCCAAGTCATTTTGGAATTTATGTAATGAGCAAAAAAATGTTGTTGTAGTAATGAAAGTTGAAGGTACTGATGAAATTCTTGGTGGTTATAATCCTATTGGGTGGAAAAGGCCAACTGCAAAAAAATGCACTTTGGAATGCGACAAGAGCTTTATTTTTTCATTAAAGAATGGTACTACTAAAAATTCTATATGCAGTCGCGTAAACAAACCAACAAGTGCAATTTCTTGTAGAGTTTACGGTGGCCCAGTTTTCAGTAAGGATCTTGGCATGTTTGGTACTTTCAATAAGGGTAAATCATGTATTTGTAGAAAAGAGTCTTATGAAATTCCACTTAAAAAAGGCAAGAAAGCAGCAACATTTTCAGTGGATGAATATGAAATATTTCAAATCATTAAAATATAGTCCTAAGAATGATATTAATGCCTCAATTACTCTATTTTATTTGCGAGTTTTTAAATCATTATTTTAAATTATATTCGATTCATTTGTTATTTCTTTATTAGTTCTTTTATTAAAGGATATAAATTCAATTAAAATATATGTATTCTGCGTCATTTTACAAATTATGTCAATTCCAAATTGGCCAAAGTCATTCTTAAATTTCGTATATTATTTCTAAATCGGTGAAAAATTTAAAAATCATATATGGGACCACTCATAGCATTGGGACAATCAAGTGAATGATTAGGTTAAATAAAATTTGAGATTTTTTGACCAGAGATCGTAAGTCCGATAATGATTTGTTTATGAATCGCTTATGAATTTGCTCATAAATTTATACCTGATACTTATAAATTTTTGTACGTATGTACCTAATTGTAACCTAATTACCTATAAATTTAATAATCACTGTGTTTCAACTGGAGATTTTCGCCCATATGATTAATCATGCGTAATTTCTTAATTTATACAACTTTATGCAACGCATAATGCGCACAGGAGAACAATTAAAAAAACCTTTGGTATGATATGCAACCTTCCTAAATATCTTGTAAATATTTTCCCAACTTTTAAATTACCCGTGAAAGAGATACGAAAATATAAAAAAGGTTATTGTTCTACCTATGCAGTACAGGTTAAATTATGTGCATATTATGTCGTACGTATCATAATCCTGGACACCCGCATGAGTATGCATAACAAAATTATACATATTTGTAATAAAGTTCGGAAGTTTATTAATGAGTCTAAAATTCTCACTTGTTGTTTTTTAAGAGAATTTATTATATCGTGCGCTTTTATTTATGCAAGATGATAAAAAAATTCTTTGAAACACTTTCAAGCAATTATCTTGAAATTCTTAACGATGAAGAAGACTTTAATGTGATTATTAAAGTTGATGAAGCTGTAAATTCAAAAATATACAAAGCACATTCCGTTGTTTTAAGATATAGATCTTTATATTTTCGTAATGAATTAGCGAAAGTTGACACAGATTATAATAATTTTAAAACAATTAACTTAAAGCATGTTTCTGTCCAACATTTTGAAATTATTATCAAGTAAGTTGATTTTATTATTACGATAAAAATCTATACGTGTTACTCAGCAAGAAACATTCTAAAATTAAATTTTTTATAAAGATATATCTATGGAGGAATTATTTTACTTGAAATATATAATGCATCATTTATTTTTGAGCTTATGCTTGTTGCTTACGAATTTCTTCTTGATGAATTGGCAAAATACCTTGAAACTTACTTAATTGAAGTGGAAGCTCATTGGCTTCGTTTACATTTTAATCGTATATACAACAAAAGTTTTCAGAATGATAAACTTCAAAAATTACAAGAATGGTGCAATGATACTCTAGTAAAATATCCTAATAAGGTTTTTGATTCAAAAGATTTTATCTCGCTTCAAGAAAATGCTTTAGTCTCGCTTATTATACGAGATGATTTACAAATGAAGGAAGTAAAAATTTGGAATCATATTATCGAATGGGGAATTGCTCAAAATCCTGAATTACCATCCGATTCTAAAACTTGGTCTCATGAGAATTTTCTAGCTTTAAAGACTACTTTACGAAATTGCTTACCTCTTATCCGCTATTTTCAAATGTCAGCCGACGAAATTCTTGACAAAGTACGACCATATCAACAAATTCTGGATAATGATCTTTGGGATGATATATCAATAAAGTTTATGTCACCAAATCGACCTATAAAATCGACAATCCTTCCACCTCGTCAAATTTTAACACAAAAAATACCACCAAGAATGACTCCTCAAGTAATTTTAGAAGAAGAAACGTCACCACCTAAAGCTAAAGAATCGACAATCCTTCCACCTCAACAAGTTTTACCACAGAAAATACCACCAAGAGTGACACCTCAAGTAATTATAGAACAAACGTCACCACCTAAAGCTAAAGTACCCTTTTCAGCCGTTATTAATGAAGTACAGACAGCTATAATTTCTTCATGGATTGATGAAAATAAAGACCTTTATTCTGTAACAAATAATCCATACAAGTTTAAGTTACTTCTTCGTGGAACCAGAGATGGTTTTACAGCAGAGCCATTTTGGAAATTATGTAATGGACAAAAAAAGGTTGTTGTAGTCATGAAAGTTGAAGGTGCTGATGAAATTCTTGGCGGATATAATCCTATTGGTTGGAAAAAGCCAACTGAAAAAAAATGCACTGTGAAATGCGACAAGAGCTTTATTTTTTCATTAAAGAATGGTATTCAAAATTTGATATGCAGTCGTGTAAACAAACCAGCAAATGCAATTTCATCTAGAGTTACCGGTGGCCCAATTTTCAGTAAGGATCTTGGCATGTTTGGCACTTTCAATAAGGGTAAACAATGTTTATGTATAAAAGAGTCTTATGAAATTGCACTTAGAAACAAGAAAGCCAAATCATTTTCAGTGGAGGAATATGAAATATTTCAAATAAAAAAAAAATAGATCTATGAATTGTATTCGATTCATTTGTTATTTTGCTTTATTAGTACTTTATTTATTAAATAGGTATAAATCAATTAAAGTATATGTATATGTATATTTGATGACGGTAACTATTTTAAACATATCATGAGATAAATTAAGCATGTTATGTTAATTATGTATTACTTATATTGATTTTTTAATAAATAACTATATACGTGTTATGTTGTAGATGAGAAATTAGTTCTAACATTCAAATTATTTATGCATATTAATACTGTGATTATTGTACAATAATAAAATATTACTATCAAGTACTACTTTAACCTATTGATTCATTATTACTATTAACAGCTTTATATAAACGCGGACTTTATAAAATAGGTATCATAGGATGGCAAAAGTTTTTTATTACGTAATTAAAATTAGGTGATGATTTTAAATCAGAGAAAAGAATGTTTAAAATTGTTTTTTATCATTCCTATACTCATCATATTCTTCGGAAGTAATTTGCATTATTTTTAATAAAAGGATTTCAAACAAGAATACAAGCCAATTACAGTAAATTGTCGATAACCCGTTTTGCATGTAAGTAAAAACTTTTAACATTAATTCATAAAAATATGAAGGTCAGTCTTTTTTAATGTTTTCCAATTGACCTAATTTGATGTTCAAATAAATTGTTATTTTCATTTTATCTGCAAATTAATTTTAATCTGTAGCTTGATATTAAAGTATGATACCTTGATCTCGTGTATATTTAACTAAACTTCGAGCTACTGTATAAACTGGTCGGTGCGTCGTTGATTTATTGGCTTAATGTTTTTATGAAAAGTTATTTCATTAAATAGAACAATACTGTAGTATAAATTAGAACAAAATAAACAATACTAAAATTTATACCAGCTTCACATAAATATTTGGTAGCTTTACGATTTTTTGATTAAAATCCATTTTTGACGTTCACAAAACTATAAGCTTCTATTAGCTATAATCAAGAAAAATTTGCCGTGTATGCGAAAATAACGTTCTCGTGTAAATACCATACTAGGATTATTGTTAGTTTTTTTTATAAGTAAAAGAAAACAGATTGTTGAAAATTATTTAGGAAGGTTCTGCAAGTAATAACTATGAAGATTCTTCATGGTTATATCATGTTTTTTTTTTAATAAATTATTATATCTATAAATCTTCCCTTATTGCAAAATAATGCGACAAACAATAATTTTGAATCATACAAATTCTGCATATTACCGTTATTAAAACAATTAATAGGACTCGCTCGAATTATTTGTCGAGATTCTTTATGACATCATTATTTTTAACAATGGTAATATGCAGATTTGTAGGATTAAAAGCATTATTTGTCGCACTATTTGCAATGAACGATAAAAATTCTCTAATTTTTCAAAAACTCGATTGTAAATAAATAATTCCCTATATAAAAGATTTCGAGAACATTTAACTTGCCTGATTTACTTCTAATAATTCTTGTAAAATAAAAAATTTTATAGCACGGCCACTATTGATCATGAGTACTATACCATTTATGTTATAAATAATTTTCTTTTTATTTCGTCATTCATGCTTGTTATTTTGCACGATGCATTCGTCATCCATACTTATATTATATTGCACTATACGAATTAAAGAAGTTTTTTAAAAACATAAATAGTATAATTTATGATTAATGACCGCCGTACTATAATACCAATATAGCATGATAATTCTGTGATACATCACACTGGTACAGCAATGATTTTTTTGTTCTTTCAGAAAATGCCGCTTCGCGACATTCTCTGATCAAAAAATTATCATTGTACCAACGTGATGTTATCTCATTATTGTTAAATATCTATTCAATATATTAATTAAGTATTAATTCCGTATCAACAATAATTCCGTATCTATTCAATATATTAATTTAAGTATTAATTCCGTATCAACAATAATTCTGTATCTATTCAATATATTAATTAAGTATTAATTCTGTATCAACAATAATTCTGTATCTATTCAAAAAAATTTCATATAAAACAATACAAACTTTTATCAAAAATTCTTAGAAATTAAAAAAATTTTTTCTATAATCTTCTAAACTAAAATCAATTTTTTTTTAAAAAAAAATTCCTCCATTATATTTTTTAATATAAACTGCTTAAAATTCTCTTCATGTTAAGCATAAACCTTATAATTTTCTAAAATAAATGTTCAAAGAATAGACCTATTAATTATAGATTATTTAAAAATATTCTATTGCTCAAATTGGAAAACTTAATATATATTAATTAAAGCATACAATTTTCTGATAATAAAATTCTAGAAGTTATTAAATTATTAAACAAACAGCTATCCATTCAAGTGAACAATTCAAATCTATTAAAGGCAGCAAAAACTGCAGCAACTAAAATCACTGAGTCCTTAAATATCAGAAATGAAAAAATTGTTGAATTAATAGATGTAAGTTTTAATAATTATTTTTTTTAAAATCTTAGTATTAGTTATATTACATTATACTAATAATTGTAGTTAATAGAACCAAAAATAATAGCAAAACTAGCAAAACTGAAATAACTAGAACTGCCAAGACAACAAGAAAACCAGGATACTGGAACTGCCAAGACAACTAGGAAAACTGTAATATCTAGAACTGATATGACAACTAGAAAAACTGGATCAAAAAATTAAAACTAGAAAAATTAAAATAAATAGAACTGCTATAACAACCAGAAAAACTAGAATAACTAAAACTCTATGACAACTAAGAAAACCAACTAAAGCAACTAAAAAAACTAGGATAACAAAGACTAACAAGACAACCAAAAAAACTGCAACTAAAAAAACTGCAACTAGAAAAACCAGAACTAGGAAAACTGAGATAACTAAGACTGCTATGATAGTCAGAGCCACCAAGATAACTAGAACCACCAGAATAACCAAAACTATCAAAATAACCAGAATTACCAGAATAACCAGAATAACCAGGACTACCAAAACATCCAGGATAACCAAGACTACTAAAACAACCAAAAAATAAATCTTGTATTCAATATTAATATCAATTTTAAAAATTTATGAATTTAATATTTTATTTTAAATGTATAAAAAATAAAAAATATGTAATTTTCTAATAGCACAAATGTTCAAATAAAATAAAATTATTTATTATTAATAGTTTATTAAATATAATATTTTTCAGTTATTTTTTTTTTCTTACAAAAATAAAAGCAATGCAAAATTTGTTATAAGTATATTTATATTGTAAGCTTTATTTTGTTAATTATATACAAGAAACTATTAAATTAGAACTTGGCACATCACTTTGCCAAAATTTCACTTATAAGTCACAAGTTGAAGCAAATATGAAAATAAGCAATATTCAATCATCTAAAAGTAATATTAAAATTAAATTGGTATTTTAAATTTTAATTAATACCAATTTAGAATTTATTTTTATTACTGTCTAACCTCTCTATAATTACACCCCTTGGTATAAAGATTTGTGTGATTGTAAAGAGAATTTTACTAAAATGTGCTTATAAAAAAGTTTTTTTTCTATATGTTTATAAAAGTTGGTTTTAAAATAAATATACTTATAAAGAGAATTTCTATATGATGTGCTTATATAGAGGGTGACTATAGAGAGGTTTGACTATAGTAATATTAATAATAATGGCCAACTTCTTGCCAATATTGAATATTTCAACAAAGATATGAAAACCTATATCTCTATTGATAGACAAGTTAGCATCTTATCTATTTTATACAATCAATAAATATTTAAAAAAAAAATCAATAAATTTGAAATGAATAGCATAAATAATAATCAATTACAAAAAGAGTATATAAATTATCAAAGATCATTATAAAAAACAAAATAAATAGTTAAAAAGAAATAAATTATTATAATGTTGAAATTTAAGTTTATTTGTATTATTCTATAGATTTGATATTGAAAATTGTATTAAATTTTGCTTTATATTATTGCTATAATTGAAAAATAAAGTCTTAGCCAAAAAAAAAGTATAAAATTTGAAGATATTTTCTAGACTATTATCTGAATCCAACCTGGTATACATTTTCTAGGTGCTGTAATTAATAAGATTTTTAATATTTTATTTTTCTAACAAGTGCTTTATCATAAAATAGTATTAATTCTTGGCAGTTTTATTTATAAAAGGTGTTTGGGTTTAAATAAATACTATACTGGATCAGCAGTTTACTAAACTAGCATTGATGAATTTGTTGAGTATCAGTTTTAAGATATTTTGATCTCAAGAAATATCAATTGTTAAAAAAATAATATGATGCCAAAACTGTATAAATCTGATACTTGTGTGTATAATTTTTCTCAAGAACTTTTAGATATAATATACAGTATAATACTATAAATATCATTATCAAGTTTATTTTGTTAGATGAGGTTGAAAATTCTAGATCTATGATGTATATATTGCCAAGAATGTATTAAGAAATTTTATTAAAAAATTTATTATTTCAATAAGACTTAGTATATAGTTAAGGTTAAATTAATTTTTGTATTAAAATTATTGTAATTTTTACTATAAGCTATAGTAAGTCTTACTTACTATTTGTGATAAAATGTTGTACAGTGTAGGACAGCAAGAAATATCCAATCTATACATATAGGTGCCAATTTTTGGTATTTATATAATCAATTCTGATTGGCTAATTTTGAATAATTGATTTTTATTGGTTAAAAACCTATATATGTTTTCTTTTTTTTATATTAAATGCCTATTTTTAAACTCGTATAAACTTTAATCTCTTATAACTTTTTTAAAAAAAAAGAATAAAAAAACTCCTCTGACAGAAATGTAGTTTTTTAAAAAACTATTAATTTGTTAGAGGTTTTTTGTTTTAGCTTGTTTTAAAAAAATTATAACACTTTAAAGTTTTATTAATAGATATTGGATGTTTTTTGCTTTCCTGCTCTGTAGTTAAATTAATTTGTGCTGAATTGGTGTAATTTTAATCATGATGTTGCTACAAAATATCTATTACAAAACTTTATGATAATTATAAAGATGTTGTGAGATAGTTTGTATTGATTAGAATTATTATAATTTCATTATATATTGAAATTATTGTGACTTCTATCATAAATTGCTGTAAAAAATTCTGCTACAGAACTTACTATTCTGATAATTATTTATATTCTAGTTAAGAATATCAAAGATACATAAGTTTATATAATATGCAAAAATTGATTATATAGTAGGTTAATTATTTGATTTAGTCCTAATATTTATAATTGCTCAATTGTATCAGTTTCAGCTCTACAATATATAAAAGAATTAATTCTAAAATAAGAGATTTACAAATGTCCAATTCATGCGATTCTTCTAATATTAACTATCAGAGTTAAACTCAGCATAGCAATACAAAGCTCTCTTTTATGATAATTATATTTGGTGCTGCTTGTGTGGAATAGATATTACCTTATACCTTCTTTCGATTTACTCATTCAGAAAAATATAAACCCTGGTTATAACTTTGCTATTCACTTTGAACAATAACAAATATAAAGTAAAAAGCTTTGAGTTCTAGAAGTATACAATATCCAACTACAGTGTGATGACTCTATCAAAAGATTAACTGAACAAGTAAGCTCAAAAAAACTTGTCTTGAAAAATAAAATTGCTTTGAGTTTTAATCTGTTTTATAGTTGAGATTGTGAGGATATTCATAAACTGGCAATGCATAGATACCAATAAATAGACAGTAATTGCAGTATGAGAACTTATATTTGAAATTTAGCTATAAATTAGAATAGTATTGGAATTTTATTAAGCATTTTTTTTGTATAGCTCTTTTTTTTTGTTATGATTGCAGCATGAGAACTCATATTTGAAATTTTTTATAAATTAAAATAGTATTAAAATTTTATTTGGTTAAGCATTTTTTTTGTATAGCTCTTTTCTTTTGTTGAGATTTTGTTTGGGCTTGCAGAAGCTCACTCTTCAAAAGAAGAAGAATATAATGATTAATTTTCTCTGTATTTCATCACTTCTATATTTATCTAATTCTTTAAGTTGTCACTTATTTTCTATAATTGTACTATTATAGTTATATTAATCTTACTTTAGTAGTATTAGATATTATTATATATTCTTGGTATTTTAATTTATACAAGAGCATTTATGCTCAAAATAGAGCATTTATATTCAAAGTAAAATGTATACATATATAGTTGCATTAATTTGTAATTATAGTGTCTTGAGTAAATGTGGAATCTATAATGTAAGTGATGAGATTTCCATATTGACAATTTATAAAATTAGAATATACACAAGAGTGTGTCTTCATCTTTAGTTAGAGATAACATTTGCTCTCTCAAATTTCACAATAAATAAAGGTTATATATATTTATATTCTTTTTTAACATAAATGTCTAATAAATTATGAATATTCAAATACTATAATTTATTGTTAATTCATATGATCCTTCTAATATTAGCTATCAGAGTTAAACTTGGTATAGTAATACAAAGCTCTCTCTTACAATTATTACACTAGATTGGTATGTTGGAAATATTTTGTCACTTATTTTGTTCAATTTAATACTTTTATAATACCTTTTAATACAAGATTTATATATATTTTATTATTTACTCTCATGTTTTGTAACAATTGCAATCCTACAAGACTTTTTTTATATATTAAAATCAATCTTATCTTGTTTTATCTATTACTTCTAAGAGAATCTCTGTATCTATTTTGTCAATCATTTTTGAAACATAGAAACTAAGTTTACCAAAAGTGTATTTGGCATAGCAAGAATTGAATCAAGCTCACTAGCCATCCTAATAGCCTTGGTAAACCTAATATTAGAAATAGTAATGCCTTGAATATTATATATTCTAATAACTGCTAAAGTTCATTCAACATCATTAAATATAATTCGGAAAAAAAAAGAAACATATAAAAAGGTGAAATAAAAAAAGAAATATATAAAAAAATATATACTGTATATATAGAAACAAAAAAAACAAAATAAATAAAATAAAAGGTAAAAATATATATATATAGAAAACAAAAAAAACAAAATACACAAAAAGTAAAAAATGAAGTTAAAAGTTAAATAAAAAACAAAAATAACAAAGTTAAAAAAAATTCAAAAGTGAATTTAAGAAAGAATCAAAAGTCAAAGTATAAGTAAAAAATAAAAATAAAGAACCCTGACACCATTTGCACATAAGAAGAAAATATACAAAGTATACTCATTCACCTAGCATTAGATCTTTATCTCTGTCATTAGTTACTGTATTGTAAGTAAAAGATTTGTTTATTTCATAATTTCTTTTAACTAGGTTTTGTACTTATTTTTAAAATAAAGCTGTGAATTAACATTCTGAAATAAAATAAAAAAATTGTATTAACATACTATGCTATCATTATGCTTGGAGTCTCACCACTTTTAATCCTACTTATGCTAAACCCTGCAAACTAATCTACATAGGCAATTCCTGATAGGAAAAAAGACAATGTAACTTGAACTGTCAACAGGCAATACCAAGTAAATTCATATAACAAAATTCACTTGTCATCCACTTTATCTACCCCTGGTTGTATTCATAATATAGAATTTTTATTTTTAAAAATTAGTAAATTGGGTTGTGTATAGAATTTTTAAAAATTGGTTATGTATAGAATTTTTAAAAATTAATTTTTATTAATTTTATAAAACCTTTCTTTTATATGTTTTTTTATATAGATATCTCTCTAGCAATCTCAACCTTTGGCCCAAATATGGTTTTGAACTGCATGTTATTGAAAGTTTGGTTTTTACAAGTTGCATTTAGGGAGGCCTAACTGTACAATACATACGATTACATTTGTATTACACAGGGTAAAAATGCTAAATAATTATAGAAATAAACTTTTTAATTAGCTTACATATTATATTTGTAATTGATATATATAAGTATACATTATTGGGTAATTTAGCAAATGAGTACATGCTATTTTGCAGCACATGTAGCCGATTATTTGTCAAATTACTATATTTAACAATTTGTCTAATAATGGTGTTACAGTATCTGACAATTTATAATCATGATTGGTAAGAAGTCACTCACTAAGTTTTTAATTTAAATATTAGAATAAACATAATTACATAGTAACACATAAAAAAAAATAAAAAGAAAAATTTTCATGATCATATGAGTTTGTCAGATAACAATAATTATAATCAATGATCTGCATGCTTCTCTTATTAATTTATTATCTGTGCTAATTTGTCTTTTATTCAAATCAATTTAGCCAATATACAATAATTATTTTTTAATCAAAGCACTAAAATATGCAAATAACCTGTTTATTATTAATTTTTTCTTTGTACTAATTTACTTAATTGACAAATCCTTTTTATTAAATTGCTTATTAAGCTTCTTATTAAAACTAAATCTAAGAATAAATTATATAGCCCTTTATGAACATAAAATGTAGAAAGCCAAGGTGCCCTTATACTTGTTTATTATATAATATTATCTTCAATAATATTTATCTGCTTCATTAGTTCTGTCACCTTCTCAGTTTCATCAGTTTCTTTACCTTTTGTCACCTTTTGCCAGTTTTAGCGCCTTTTATCAGTTTCAACACCTTTTATCAGTTTTGACACCTTTTGACAGTTTCGACATTTTGTCATTTGAGATTTTAATTGACAAAAGTTAAAACAGGTTTTGACTTTCATTAGTGTGAAACTTCAAGGTTTTGTCTAACAACTATATGCTGCACAGTACAATCACATGTACAAATAAAATTCAATACACGATAGTAGTGCACTAAAACTATGAACAAGGAGTTAATTGCATTCAAATTTATCATGATTTCTATTATAGGTTTCAGTAAAAATCTTCTTTCAAATATTATTTAACATCTTACTAATACATGGAATTTGTTAAGATCTAGTTGGTTTATATCAGAATTATCGCATTTCTATCATGAGTTACCATAAATATTCTTGTAAAAACTTACTCATTATTCCAGTGGTATATAATTGTTAAGATTGTATTGAGTTTGTATTAGAATTCATAATTATCACGATTTTTACTATAAAGATTTTTACAGAACTTGCTCGATATCCTGATAACCATAATTTGTATTAGTTTGCATTGGAAATTATAATTTTGATGTGGATACATCAATTACTCGTAATAATGTAACGGCATAGTTATGTAATTTGTAAAAGTATTAACACTTTCTAGATTGAATAAATGAAAATAGGTTTTCCTACTAAAAAAGAATTTTCAAAACAGCATAGTGGACATCAAAAAAGTCGAATGCAACCATTCCTTCTCACATTTCATGTGATCTTATGACCCAATTTACAATAAGAAATTGTTAATTAATACATGAACATAAATCGCATTATTGATATAAAATAAATTTCACTCAACTTTTAACCTTCCTCCAAAATTAGAAATTTTAAGTTACATAAAAACAGGTAATGATCATGAGAAAAAATGGGCTTGTATCAACACCAATCAGCAATAAGATTTTGCTTTCGATTTATTCTCCTCCTGGTAAATCGATTATGACCAAATGTCGTAAATTTATATCAATTTTGGTTACCCGCATGAAAATGTAGTAATTAATTTTCCTACTTAGATCACGCTTCAGATCACATTTTTGGATCTGCTCGAATGAAAATGCGAAATAAATGATAAAAAAAAAAAAAAAAATGAAAACAAACTTATCTGTGAATTAATCAATTGTAAAAATAAACTTGCCTGTAATTAAATTCTCTACGAACTAAGTTGTCTAGTAATTATTGGTGAGTTGATACTACTAAATAAAATATTAAATAAAAACTCAATAAAATCGAAATAAATCGCAATAAACAATTTGAATCTGGAGTGATAGCAGTTTGCCTGATTATGAGTATTCTCATATGTTACACCAGCACAGCACATTGACATGTGAAATCATAGATTTTAACGCCCAATCAAATGCAAGATTTTGCGAACTCATGACTACGTACGTACGTATGTACGTTCCTGGTACTGGTGATCATCACCGGTCTCAAAAATGTACTAAGTAAACGAAATCGGGTACTCTAAGTAGGACCCCTGAAAACTTCACGAAAACTGAAATCAGTACCTTATATCTAAACTTCATTATAAAAAAAAAACATTAAAATTGCTCCCTAACCCTAAAAATTCTTAGGAGTGGTGATGATCACCACCGGTATGTAGTAATTTTCTAACGCGTTATTAATTTTTTCATTAATAACTAAAAACTCAGAGGTCCCATCACTAGCAATATTATGATGTCTGATTTCTCTTAGAAATAAGTGATTTTTAAACTCCACTCTTTTTTTTTATGACGTTAGAATATCATCGGGAAAATAATTTTCTCGCATGACATATTGTGTAATCATTAACAAATTTATTAACGTTGTCAGACCCAAACCGGTGAGTCTGTCGCTAAACCGGTAGGAGTTTGTGTAACCACAGATTAGGTTACTCGGTGTCGAAAAAGGCGAGTTAGATTTAGTCGAGTGGTATAATTTCGGGTCAGAACTTAGGCCTTATATAAGTTTAGTATTGGGCGTAGCGAAAGTGTTTTATCAAACGTTAAGTTTTGTAAAGAAGTTTGTGATTTATTAAAAACGGCTGGTATGATTTATTGTAAGATTTATGAGAAGTAGCCGTATGATTTATGAAGAGCAATTGTATGATAAAAAAAATGAAAAGTAATTTGCATGATTAAATGGTTAATAAAGCAGGCCTACCGAATAATTGATTGTGAAGGCAATTAATTGCAATTATTTAATCTCAATTAATTGATTGGTGGCGCAGCCACAATTAAACAATTAATTGCAATTTTTG
>CAJVPY010001528.1:0-19099 GCA_910591965.1 Dentiscutata erythropus | reverse complement strand
TTTTATTTAAATATTTTAGCATTTTAAAAAAGTAAATCAGAGCTAAAAAAAGTGCAAAAACGCAGGCAAATTTGCCTACGTTGGTCTACATATTAAGGGATATTATTATAGATAACTAGCTTTCTCTATGTTATAAATAATTATCCCAACACAACAAACAAATATTGCAGTAAATAAAAACAGAGATCCTGTGATAAAAAAAACAATCTCAATCTATCTTGAAATGCACACTATTGGGTAGGTTTTGTTTTCTATTCTTTTTTAATTATTCTTCTTAGTTAAATATTAAGTGCTTCTCTTATTAATTTCTCACAATTCATCTAATAAAAATTAATATTCATGTCCTCGAAATCACATGGTAAGTGTACTATCGTCTTTTTTTTTAATTTTAACAAGTATAACTGTTGCGCTGAGAAACACACCACTTTATAACTTTACTTTATAGCTTATAGAGCTTTTAAATCTAAGTTGAAATTCGTGATTGAGATGAAAATAAAGATATTAACAGAATATATCATTGATGGTGATAAAAGTAAATGGGAGCTTTGCAATATTATTAACAAGATCTTAATTTATGTAGATATGACGGATTATTATTGTAATGGTAAATAGTCTGTTTTAAATAATTTTATATTTGGTATTTGAAAGCGGGTATAATACTAGATATACCTGAAATATTAAATTTAGATATAGATCTATTTTCCAAATTGGATATAAGCATTGTTTCTATATTTGTATCCCGATATCGATATTAATTGTGGTTTAGAATTAACGAAAATAACAAAAAAAAGAATCGTTATTCGGTCACATTTTAGTTATTTTCTGCAAACTTACGTACATGCACTTCATCTACGATCTTGCATAATTATTTGATAGACTTGATTATTAATTTCTTCAGGTTAAAAAAGTTAAAAAGCACATACTTATTGCATTTGATACATATACTTGATATGATATGAATGTATAAATATACTCATTAATTATGAAAATAATCACATTTATATATTGATATTTTTGGGTTTTAGCTTTAAATGCAAATTTATTTCTTCTACAGTGTGATAAATTAACGAGAGAAAATAAATGTTATATAAGGAGCAATAGTAAATAGTTTTATTCTAATATCAAAAAGAGTCTAATAGCCAGATTTTATAATTATCGCTGACATCATAATTATTTAAACAATAGTATAATTTGTTAATGTATCCTTAAAGTTTATTAATTAGTTAATGAGGTTTAGTAAACTCTTACATATTTTTAATCATTATTTTTCATATAAATTTGCTTTTAATCTTGTCATAATCTTTTTACTTTATATTTCACAATGTTTCAAAGTCATTACATCTCTTTTAACCCTTGTAAAAGTTATACAAGACGATGACGTCATGTATTTAATACACCTTCATATAATATACTAAATAACTATGATGGTATGGCAGGAGAGAAAAATTTGGACAATGGTATGTTGAGTGAAGAGAATTTGGACGACAATATTTTGAGTGAAGAGAATTCTGATGATTATATGTTGAGTGAAGAAAATTTAGACGATGATATATTGTGTGAAGAAAATTTGGATGATGATATGTTGAGTAGTGAAAGTTCTGATAAAGATGTGTTGAGTGAAGAAAATTTGGACGATGATATGTTGAGTAATGAGAGTTCCGATGTGATGAAGATGTGTTGAGTGAAGAAAATTGGGACGATAATATGTTGATTGAAGAAAATTCCGAAGAAAGTTTTGATATTGGTATATTAAATGAAGTTGATGATATATTGAGAGAAAGTAATAGTGTGTTTGACAAAGATGGTTCTGATAGAAAAATTGTTGATAAACCATTAAATGCTGAAAAAATGCCATCTATTAACGGAGAATTTGCTCCGTACTTCAAAAACATTATAGAGGCATTAATAGTTTGTTGGATTAAGAAACATAATATTTGTAAGTTAAAATAATTTTGTCAATTACAAACGTTTAATTGTTATATTTTTTTTATTTTATATTTTTTTTAATATTAGCTACCTGAGTATATGATGAATTAGTGGACATTATCTATCATCCAAAATTTAAAAACACAGATATTGTAAGAAACATTAGACGATTTAGGAAGTATAGACAGAGATTGCCCTTACTTCTAATTAAATCACATTGAATTGATATTTCCAGTAAAAAAACGCCATCTATATCAAAGAAATTAAAAAAGAATATTATTTTTCTATTTCAGATATCATTTGGCATATACTTAACAATCTATCACTATTCAATAAAATGTACTTTGGTCCAGGCCAAGAAGTTGCAAAAAACTATGAACTCTGGTATAGTAAAATTTGGAAAGAGTCGCCAAAATTTGGATGTAAGTCTGTTACTATAGGCAAAGGTGACTTTTTTTATATTTTAACTTTTAATTTTTATTTTTTAATATCGCTATAAAGTAATATATTCTATTTTATAGTAAATATTATCCTGGAGACTTTGTAGTTTATAGAGAATCTACAAAAAGGATTGGCTGTATTTTGTCAATAGTTCAAAAAGATGGTAGTATTAAGATCAATATCCAACGTGCTCTGACATTTGAAGAGCTGCCGATAAATCTGCAAAGTAATAATCATAAAGAAAGATCATTGAACAGTGAGGTATAGATGCTAGATCAAGGAGTGGATAATGCAATTATTATTATCGAATTGCAAGCAATTGTCAAACATATTATTATTACAATATTGTATGATAGCGATATAAATAACTTTACTTCTATCGTAATCTGTGAAATACTATATAAGCACAATAATAAATGGAAATTGAGAAATGTAACTTATTTTTATCAGCATCCTTCAAATTTTGCTACCTTAAAAGAATATAATACGAATCTACCAATTTATAAAATATATATAGATATTTACTACGACGATTTTGGAACATTTTGCAATATTTACTATTTGTTAGATGAAGTCTATGTTCAGATAGGAAACATGTCCTTTGATCAAAGAAAACAACTTAAGAACTATTTTGTACTTGGATTTGTACCATTTGGTGGTTCCTTTAATGAATTCATTAAACCTTTCGTTGCTGAGATGAACCATTTTGAAGAGGGAAAGATAATAGATGTGCAAGGTAATAAAAGTCTTGTAATTGCAAGTATTGGAGATATAATCTCTGACTTGCCACAGGGCAATGATTTAGTTGGAGTTAAAAGACATAATGCTATAAGAGGCTGTCGTACTTGTAGTACGAAAAAAATTACTGGATGTCTGATAATATTGATTTGTTGATAAGCTCTCATTATCAACATTTAACGGCTAAACAATTTGAGAAGATTTCTTCAGCATCAACAATAACTAAACACAAAGAAATCTCTGCACGATATGGATTGCATCTGTATCCTCCGATACTAAGTAAATTGCTATGGGAAAGCCATCTTCAATCACCACATGATGTATATCATGTAACAACTGGCAAAGTGTTGAGGCTTCTTAAAATAACAGTCAATGCACTTTTGGCAGAAGGACAATTAGCATTTATTACAATTTGGAAATTATTTGAGTATCCAAAAAATTAGTTGAAAATGCCAAATCTAGTTTCACATATTGATAGTTTTATGATGTCCAATTGTTTAAAATTGGCTATGGTGTTTCCTTTTATTATTAATAGATTATTAAGATCTCAATATTTTAAACAGTCTGAACTTTACAAATTACAACAATAACTAGATTTTCACGTAATGATTTGGTCATAAAAGCCTGGCTAAAGTGTTGGATAATAGTGTCGAAGACAACAAGGATCTTATTTAGGAAGTATTTTTTAAAGGAAAATTATAATAAATTGCAACAATGCTTAAACAATGAACGGAACATCTTGGTGCAGGTATTATTTTTTAACTTATTGAAATTTATATATACATAGTAACACAAATTTAATGAACCCTTAAAGTGCTGCATTGTTCATTATTCAAATATAGCAAACAATGAGATGGTTAATGAGAATTTAATAAATAAATTTCTCAACTTTTGGCGTCGAATACATATACGTAATGCAGTTTTACATTTTTATGTATCATTATTTAAAATTAAATATATCACTATTTGCATAATTGTTAATCTGCATATTGTAAATTATATATTGATACGTATTAAATTAATTTATTAAAAATATATTTAATTAAATTATATTTCATCACCAATTATACTGCATCTTATCGATGCTTCTATGTATTTGGACAATTCAATTATTAATTGCTCAAAGATATTTATGAGTTTAACAACTCTCTATTATTAAAAGTTCCATCACTAGATTACCTACCACGTATGCGATTTGAGTGTTCATAGCTAAATTTGATTTTATTATTGGTATGTAATAGTTATTTGAAGACTTCGAAAATCTTCCAAATTTGCATGTCAATTTTCATATAACTCATGCTCAGAATTATGCAAATTTGTTGAATACTGACGTAAAAACAAAAGAAATGGTGCATCGAATATTCAAGAACATTGTTTCACAACAAATCGAAAGAATATAGACTTGGATCTATTAAAACATTATAGTATATTGTTTGCAATACGTCATTTATTCGATGGAGGCGTAGATATGCGTTTTCCATTATCAAGAAATAGATTAAACTTTTCACAACATTTATAGTGTTTAAAAAATAATTGGTTTGTATTTGAGAAACCCGATAACAATGAGAATAATGCAAATGAAGGTATGATTAGTTGTTTGAATAAAAATAATTTTTAACTCACTAATTGTTTTATAGTCTATTCATTAGATAAATATATTAAGATTTCATTAAAAAAGCGAATTCCACAAAAAAATATTGAGGAGTCAATACTTTCAGATTTAAAAGCGCAATTAGAATTATTCTATGAAGATTTAGGATATTCATTTGCAGCCTGGAATAATTTGTTGTCATTCTTTGAGTATGCAAATTTCCTGGTTGAAGAAAATGGTACCTTTATTCAATGCCGTTTACATATTGGAGACGTTGTTTCAATCAATTCTGATGAAGAAGATGAAAGTTTTTCAATTATACATTCAATATTTTGTGACCGAAAGGATGAACATAACATTACCTTCATTATTATTAATTGGTTTGAAAACACAAACCAAATGAAGTTAGGTTGCCTAGTATACAGGCTACATACAACAAATAAGTGGCGAAGAATTTTTCTAATTGGTGTAGTCAATGCAGTCAGTACGGTACATTTTGTACACAATTGTAAAAATGATGAATGTATTAAGGGCAATCATAATCTTGCTAATGATTTGTATCTAAGAAATTTGTATTTTTTTAAACCTATTTAACATTATACATACGTATATATAAATAAATATATATATATATACAATATATATATGTCCATGTGTATTCTAGAAAAATGTTCTCTCAATTTGTGGTACTACGCAGGAATTTTGCTAATAGTGTAATAACTTGGGTTCTAACATAACATATTTTAGGAATTATTTAAAGAGCTCCGGGCTAAGATTATATTTGTACTAACTGAATCAAACAGTTAGTTCAGTTAAATCGTTAAGCAGTTCAGATCCATAATTTTGAGTATAGTGAGAGAAAAAAATAGAACTGGGTTACTGTATAGCTTATTACAAAATTTGACCAAAACCTTCTTAATTATACTGTATGCCCTATATAATTTTTTTTTACCTCAAATGCAAACTTTTTTGTCTTCGCTACTAAATACAGCACTAGAAATAATCAACATATAGCTTATTACTGTTACATAGTATCAGTGCGATTTCAGACTATATGACCATATGATTAAATCACTACCTGCATCTAATTTTGTAATTCCGGCCATAAGTCACGTAAATAGTAGAGTACAGATAAAAATTAACAATTTAGATCAGAGTTAGTTGCAAATTTTACACTCTCACTCTTTTCTAGCTTCAACAATAAATTTACTAGAGTGAAACATATTTACATATTATTCTTTGAGGTATTGAGCTCAAAAGAATTGCTTTATAAAAATTTTGCACAACTTTTATGACCTTTATAATCTAGATGCAGAACATTGATATTCCTTCAAAAAAGCTTCTTAATTTTTGTTTCATTCTTCTAATACTTCTTGAAAAAATTAACAGAAATTAATGAGCTGTAGATTCTCTAGCAAGCGAATTTACTAAGGTTTTTCTTATCACTTGACACTTTGTACTCAAATTTTCTTAAAGGTTGAAATCAACATTGACATTTGACGTAACTTAATTATTGTTATATTTTCATACTACAGTAATTAGTGTTCTTGATTATATTACTGCAGATTTGATATAACACAACTTGGTATATTGAGCTGATCAAGCTATTAACTACTTTTTTTACAACTTAAACTTACTCTGTCGGATCTTTTCAATACGTTTATTATAGCAAGTTCAATAAAGAGCAAGTGATTATTTGGATCAAAAAAAAACAGGATTTTATGCAAGAATTCTTTCAATATGTATTAATGCTACTAATATTATTGCTATTAATATTAGTGTACTATTATATTATAGGTCTTCATAAAGACTCTAGTACTTTTGATACCAAAGATGTTGAAGTTGTTCATTTTTTCGAAATTTGTGTGAAATATAGATTATAATTCCTGATCTGGCCTAATTTCAATGCACTGATCACAATAATGGGCTTTCTTGAATGAAAAAATTAATCTATGAATAGTATTTAATTAGTTATGTATATTTATCAATCTTTTTTTTTTTTATAATTTAAATAACTATAATTACTTTACTAATCATTCTATTCACGATTTTATTATTTTAAGGCTTGTTAACTTTATCTCAATCTCATTGACTTATCTCTGTTATAATGTTGATCAAATTTAAGCAATTACTAATCTTGTTTAATGTGAAAGCTTGTTACTTTTACTCTCTGGTGTCAATCGACCAGAACAAGATCTACTTTGGCAAGATCTTGTAATTCTTTCGATTGAGCCTTCTTTTACACGGTCACGACATCTGTGTTCTTCTATTATCTTTCAAAAATTATGTAAAAGAGATGACATAGTGGTAGTAAGGCTTTGTCACAGGTTAAAGTTTCAATATGTTTATTACATATCTAAGTAAGCTTATATTTCTTTTGCATTTTCTTTGAACATATTACTAACCTAAAATATTTTTATTTTTAATTTTGATCAAGTTTATCTTTATTGTAAAATATCACTTCCTTTATAGATTATATTTATATTGAATCACTGTTTTTCAATTCTTTCTCTGTAAACATATCATTAAGTTTGCGAAATAAAACTATCAGGAATGAGACGTATTGTTATATGAAAAGTAAAATGATTTTTCACATTCCATTTTTTGTAATAATTTTATACAGTATCTTATTAATTATCTATAATGTTTTTGCAACGATTACTTAATAGAACCATGAAGATCCTCTAATTAATATGCAAGTAGGGTCAAGATTATATATAAGTAAAAATTGTGACATAGACGCATAATCATTTATCAGAATGACTAGAACTTTCTTAGATTTTCCTGTGACTCTATCTATTATTTATAGATTAACAGTTCTGGACCAGGATGACAATTTTCTGTATTTCACAGAATGTCGCGGGAGTTACAAATGACAGCCATTGGTGCCATTTTGGAAATTGGGTCTGTTTTTAAATCTAGCGATAATTAACATAGATAAGTATAATGTATTATTTAAATAATAGTGTTTGATTAAGCAAAGTGTTTATTAATTTTATCATTATTATTTATTTTTAGGGTCAATATATAATAAAAGACATTAAGGACTATATTATTAATCGTTATATTACTATTTCATCAACACCAGGAGAGTTATTTATTTAGCTTTTATCTCTTTGCTGGCTTGATACTCTTCTAGTGGTTACTGACTTTTTCTGTTTGTTAGTTGTTTAGTATTATAAATCGCCATATACAAGACCGTGTCTCTTATATTTTACTAATTTTAAAACTTATAATAGACACCGGGTCTAGTATGCAGCCGAGAGTTTATGTCACCAAGAGAAACCTTTGAAGAGTATGCACATTTGCATTTATAAAAAGTAATTTGGTTATTTGAAAAAACCCATGTTTGATTAATATATATTTCACATCTGGGTATACTACGTGGTAGATCTACTATCATGGAGAATCTTGTATGTGACGATTTATGGTAATCAATTTTGACAGAATAGTTGATTTGATTTCGAATTCTCATAGACAACGTGACTTACCGACCATGTTGGCATAGCAATGTATAATATTGAGACATCGAGTCAATTATATGGCTTTTATAAATACATATAATAATTTTATACTGGTAAAGTATAATTTGCTATTGTATTTCTTTAGTTAATTATGTTATATCATGCTTTAATAACTAATTTGTTGGTTTAAAATAACATGTCTGTATTTGAATTAGTTTATAGGTCAAATAAATGAGTTCGACAGGGCAGCCCCGATCTGTGGCTTGTGTATATAGAACAGCCAATCGAAAATTGAATCAACCTGAACTTCGGAGGGCTGCCCTGTTAAACTCCAATACAGATAATATTATTAACTTATACAATAATTATTGCAATTTATATTTAATAAATATTTCTAGATTTTAATGTGTTTTATATTATTTTTAGTAATTATTATGTTACTATTTTTTTACTAAGTATTTTAAATTTAAAATTAATTATTTTAAATTTTAGTATTAAATTTTATCTAAATAGTTGTAATATATAATATATATAGTAATAAAATTGGTATATGCTTTTTTAAAATATTTATTATCTAATTACAATTTTGGTATAATTTATTATATTTTAATAAAAAAAATAGTTACAAAATTTTAAAAAATTATTTATAAAATATTTTTAATTTTAATTATAAATAGTAATAATTTAGAAATAATATTGTAAATTTAAATTACAATTGTCTTAACACATAGCTACTGCATAGTAACAAATATATTACTATATTGTTTTTAAATTTTAACAAAATATTTAATATTATTATACTATTTAGCTAATAATTATTTACAATTTAGTTAAGATTTAATAAGTTTCTGTAAAGTAGTTTTGGCTTTAATTTTCATATAATGAATTTTAATTGAACTTTCCTATATCAAGAGTTTCTTATATCAAATTTTATTCATTATTAAATAAGAAATAGACATCACATTTATTATTACTATCTATGACAAGTTCTTTAAAAATTCGACAATTCAAGTTTATGCAATCTACACATCCAAAGAACTTAATCGTGATAAATACAGAGACTTCAACATTTATTTATAATATTTTTATACATTATACGTATACTCAAAAAGCATTATACAAAGCACTCAACTTAATAGATAATATTAAACTCCTTCGATATAGTGAATCCCTTATTAATTTTCAATTTGTTCAAGTCTAATTATGATAATAATTATTTCGCTTTATTTATACTGCATGTAAAACCATAGGCAATATAAAATAGTGGAAGCTTATTAATAAATATATTATACCATATATGTGACTTATAAACAATTCATTCATTAAAATTTTTTCAATTATTCATTCGTCATTCATTAATTTTTTTAGAAAACTATTGCATACTAATTATAAACGATGAATTATTGTTTTACTCATAGACGATTGCTATTTGTACACCATGTGTATGTACACACATATATTGATATCTCAAAATCCTAATTATATAATAGCTTTTGGGGTTCTAACAAAAAATATTCCTTACAAAATTTTAGTATAAACTATAACCTCATCTAACCCTAAAGCTACCCTCACCCTAACCTCAAGCTATACTAATTTTTCGTTTATAATTTATATGTTAAACAAATTCGTAAATCAAAAATTAATGTATATACACCTGGTGTAAATTAAGAAATTTTCTTACTCATAATACTAAATTTATTGAAACATTATTTTATTTATAAGCATATTAAAATATCACATTTAAATTTTATAACTAATGCTAATTTACTGTATTATGTTTATTATGTTTAAAAATTATATAAAAACTTCTAAAATTAGCAATAAACGATGATTTGTTCATCTCGTACTGCGTATCCTATCATAACGTATCCTTCCACTTCTTTTTTAATATTTTCATCTAAATTCGAATATTCCTCCAAACCCACACAATTCAAAGTTCTTTTTCGTTTGCAGAATTCGATTAGCGCTTTACAATGATTCTCGTTAACAAGGTGATAAATTAGCAGCTTTTTTAAAGGTGCATTGCAATAATTGAGAAAAGTATCAATAAATGAATTTAACCAATCACCTCTTAAGTAAATATAATGCAATGTTAATGGCAATATTTCTGTAAACTTCTTAACTCGAATTTTTAGTTCTTCATTTGGTATGTAAATATTACACAATAATGTGAGAAATTGAAGTTTTTGTAAATTGCCAATAAGCTCCAGGAGTTGTGTGGAAAATTCAATATTCGCAATGTCAAGATATGTAATATTTGGGCAGAATGACTTAAGTGCTTCTAGAAATATCGATTCATCCAAATTTACATCTATTGGATAATATTTAAATCGTTATAGTAGTATGCCTGACTTTTCTAAAATTGATGCTATAGTCGATGCATCAGCCCTACAATCCATAATCTCCAAAGTGGTGATGTTATAATTTAACTTTTTCAACGATTTCATATCGCAATTCCTGAAACGAAGAATTTCTAATTTTTTAAAATTTTTCAGTATCTCGAATTCTGCACTATAACTACAATGATCTAACATAATTTCTTGTAATCAGTTTTTTTGACTTTCTAAAGCCGAAATGATGCCGTAGAATTCTGTACAAAATCCTTTAATTGCACCAAAAAAGCTAAATTGCCTAAGTTGCTCTTGTGATTTAATAATACAACCGAGATTACAAAGTAATTGTGACACATGATAGAAATCAAAATTATGAATTTTCAAAGCAGTAATTTTCCTAGTATTTTTTGCCAAGATTCCAAATAATATAATAGCACTTTCATAGTTATAGGATAATAACGTGTCCAAAGATAAACTTTGGAGTCGTGAGAATAATTGCTCATTTTGTTCTAATACACAAAGGATCTCTGGCTTAATAATTTCGGAAAATTCTATATATAATTTGTGTAAAGTGGCACTCTTGAAAAATAATTTAGATAGTAAATCATTTATACAATCCTTCAATGAGCCGAGATATTGATATTGAATCAGATTTATATCCTGGGAATCGATCCAAATTTTAACCTTGACTTTTAGACTGAATATATTGAGAACCTTTAGAAATCTTGCATAATCGAATAGCGTTTCGGAAATTCCTTATTTATTCCAAATTTTTTTAAACCGAATTTTTCATCTTCACTAAGAGAAGAAATAAACCCAGAAATGAATGAAGTACTTTGTTCGAATGAAAATGGATCTTGCCAAAGAAAAGGAATTGACATTTTGCACCAATGTCGGTTCACAAGTGCGCAAGAGTATAAGGTTTCAATTTCATTATTTAAATTTTTAAGAATATTTTCCATTAATTCGGCATATCTCCTGTGAATATTTTTGATGCCATTAATTTGCTGTATTAAACGTTATCGTTATCGTTATCGTTCTGAGAAAGGATCAAGTCTGTTATTGTTACACGTATAGGTATTTATATTGTTAGGTAACGATAATGTACCCCTAAAAATTGATTTCCCCTATAATTTTTGACCAATCAAAATTTAAAATCATTCACAAGAAACATTTTAACTAGATAGAAGAAGGTGATTTCTTAATTAAAATTTTGACAATATTGGTTCCATTCTTGAAATTTGATTTGCCAAAATCACGGGATGAACCAATTTTTATAAGTGTGCTAGGATCGATTTCCGTTCACATGATTTTCAGTCCAATTTAAGATCAAGATATGATGCAATGATGTGAAATTGGCATATAGCGTTAATTAATGATCATCAATTCTCTAGTGTGTGTAGAATTAATTCTACATCACTAGTCCTACCTCACTTTGAATAATTTATTAATTTGTTAAAAATAATTGATAAATTCCCATCGCTAGTACTGTATATCGATTTAAATACAATTATTTTAAACAAAATGGAGAGCCAAAAATCATTCGTTTTAGGTTGAAAATATCAGTTTGGTATAGAGATTAAAAAGAATTTAGTAAATGCATTTGAATATTATAAACAAGCATCTGATTTAGGGGATGGAGAAGGATTATTTCAGGTTGCAGAATTCTATCATTTAGGCTTTTATGTTATGAAAAATAGAAAAAAAGAATTTGAATATTTCCTAAAGTCAGTAGAAACCAATTATGATATGGGAATATGGAAGACAACTCTATGTTATCATTTTGGATACGGCATAAACATAAATTATGATTAATCCGAAGAATGGTTAAGAAAAATCTAATTTCCTGTTCAACATTTAGCTCATTCTTGTTCTAAATGTGTTTTTCGGTTGCAAACCGATGAATACTATGAATCAAGTGTAAATTATCTCGATTGGTGTATTTTGTACGATACTGATGATTTTATTCAAAATTGGACAAGTGGAATGAAAGTTTGTGACGATTATATTAAAAGGTTTCAACTCAAAACTCTATATTTAAAGCGTATGATTCATTGATATCCGTTTGATGAATTAATTGGTGATCCACCAGTCAACCAGAGAATGATCATAGTAAAATGTGACTCAAATTACTTATAAAAATCAGGGGTCTTCAAATGTGGCGTGCGCGCATCTAAAACTTTTTTTTATACTAAGTTAATCACCTTTCTAACTTAAGAGACTTTTGTAGAGCTTGTCAAGACGCATCTAATGGTGATTAGAGCAGCTTGGTGGGTGCCGAGATATCTTTAAAAAACGTTTCTTTTACTATGTAAACTTCTTTGCAAACAATAGTGTTGTTTGCAAAGAAGTTTACATAGTAAAAGAAACGTTTTTTAAAGATATCTTGGCACCCATCAAGCCGATTTTGACACTCTAACCACCATTGGATGCATCTTGACAAGCTCTACAAAAGTCTCTTAAGTTAGAAAGGTGATTAACTTAGTATAAAAAAAGTTTTAGATGCACGCACGCCACATTTGGAGACACCTAATTTTTATAAGTAATTTGAGTCACAATTTACTATGATCATTCTCTGGTTGACTGGTGGATCACCAATTAAAAACATTGAAGTAATCGGTAAAGGAGGTTTTTCGATAGTTTACAGAGCATCTATAATTGAAGAACGTTGGGTTACTAAACATTAGAGTACTGTTACATCTAAACATTGTGGTACTGTTGCACTTAAGTCTCTATCTCTGAATGAATTAGAAAGTTTTATGAAATTAAATGCGTCAACTACTTTTTTTAAGTTATACGGATTAACTCACAACAGTGAAACAAAAGAGCACATGATGGTATTTCAGTATGCAAATAATGGAAGCCTTGCTAAATTTTTAAGAACCAATTTCAGGAACTTTGTTGGAAAGATAAATTAGAGATGTTTAATCATATTTTATATAATTTAAGTGAAATACATAAAATAGGATTAATTCATGCAGATTTCTATTCTGGAAATATTTTGCAAGATCATGAATTGTCTTACATCTCTGATCTAGGAGTGTCAGAATAAAAAAAATGAACTACTTTATCAAACGAAATTTATGGTGTATTACCTTATGTTGATCCCGAAATCTTACAAGGTGAACCGTTTACTCAAGCCGCGGATATCTATGGATTCAGCATAATAATGTGCAAACTAACTCAAACTCAACTATATATTGCATTTATTAGAATGGTGAATAAGTTCTGCAACAGAACACTATTTATATTAATACAAGAAAACATGATAATTCCAATATACCACGTCTTAATCAGAATAGAAAGTAATAGCTCTTTTAGTAGCACATGTTAATTCAGTGAAGCTAATTCAACATTATTTGCAGTTACCAAAATTACGAGTAAGTTCTAGAGATGGGTTCGGTTATGACTATAGTCAACTATTAGTCATAGTCGATATTTAGCCAACCGACTAAAACTGTAGTCGATGCCAGATTTTTAATGTTTTAGCTAATAAAAATGATAATTAATACTTAACTTGACATGAGACCATATCAGTGGGTCTACATTATCAGACAAATAGAGAAATTCATCATTCAAATTTTCTGATCAAATTTGCAGATTGTTTGGCCAGATCTAAAATAACCCAATTTTAATCTCGTCAAATGATCTGCAAGACAACTTAACTATATTATAGTCAATGGAATAGCGAGTAAGTTCGGTAGTATAATTTTTTTACTGTAATTCACAATTTAAAAAAACTATAATAATGATGCAAATCAACTTAATTTTACTGCGGTCATCGAAATAACAAGTTCTTATTTACAATAGGAATTATGATTATTCTGATGCAAACTAATTCACCTTAATCGCATATTGTGGTTACTGGAAAGCAAGTAAAGCTTTGTAGCAGAATTTTTCCGGTACTTCATAATAAGATGATGTTAATTTGATATAAACTAACTCAAATTTATTTATATACTTATTAGAAATAACAATAATTATGATGCAAGCTCAATCACTTATTGTAGTCACATATTCCAGTGATAGATAAATGATAAATAAATAGTATAATATATAATGCCTTGTAATGAGAAGTAATATAGAATATTTAAACAAAAGTAAAAATGAATTAAACAAAAAAATAAGGCAATAAGTTAGCTACTTAATTACATAACCTGAAGTGTATAAAAATGTTTACAAATAATAATACAAAATAACAAATAATGTGAAAGCCTACAAAATAAACACCAAACAATTTCTCATCATTAATACAAATCTTTACCGGCTCTACTATAAATTATAATATGAAATTGATAAAAATTTGAGATAAGGTTTTTATCGGCTGGCTAAGCCAGCCAATAAAAAATTCGGCCTAATGGCTAAAGTAAGCCCAAATTTTTACTTCGAAAAATCGGAAATTACTCCAATTTTTTTCTTAACCTTGCTCGTCTTTGATGTTAGTCACTTTTTCTTCGGAAATTTTCGGATCCTTGCTTTCTTTTATTTAATTCTGGCTGACATTATCGTTCTGGCCTAAATTATACTACCAAAATTCATGTGGCCTTAAGCCGCATTAGCCAGCTTATCATATTACATCGGCTGGCTTAGCCGGCTAAGCTGCTTTAGCCGCGGCTGCCCCAGCCGGCTTGTAACACTACTTCACTACAATACGATATAGTATACTCTATTCTAACTCCCTTTAAACAACTCACGCGCTTAGTTATTTATAATAATTTTTATTTAAAAATAAAATTTAAATCTAAATATATATTATTAAAAAATTAAATAAAATTTAATAAAAAACTTTTTTAAAAAATATTATATAACATTTTGCAGACAATTTTGCCTGCATATACTTTACAAATAAAGAGATATACTGTTTTGTCTTTAATTTTCTTATAATGAATTTTAATTGTTCTTTCCTATACCAAATTTTATTCATTACATAAGAAATAAACATCAAAATTTATTATTACTATCTGTGATAAGTCCTTTAAAAATTTGACAATTAAAGTTTATGCAATCTACACTTCCAAAGGACTTAATTCGATAAATACAAAGACTTCAACATATATTTATAATATTTTTATACATTATACTGTATACTCAAAAAGCATTATACAAAGCGCTCAACTTCATAGATGACATTGAACTCCTTCGATATAGTGAATCCCTTATTAATTTTCAATTTGTTCAAGTCTAATTATGATAATAATTATTTCGCTTTATGTAAATCATAGCAATATAATATAGAGAAAACTTATTAATAAATATATTATAACATAATTTAATCCATATTATGTGACTTATAAACAATTCATTTATTAAAATTTTTCAATTATTCATCCGTTATTCATTAATTCTTTACAGAAGCTTAATATGCAGTAACTGCATAGTAACGACGTAGCTACTGCGCATTAAGAGATTAAAGTTTCTATATAGTTTTTTTTTAGAAAACTATTGCATAATAATTATAAACGATGAATTATTGTTTTAATCATCATAATACTAAATTTATCGAACCATTATTTTATTTATAAGCATATTAAAATATCGCATTTAAATTTTCTAACTAATGCTAATTTACTGTATTATGTTTAAAAATTATAAAAGATTTCTAAAAATTAACAATTAACAATGATTTGTCCAACTCGTACTAACATAACATATTCATCCACTTCTTTTTTAATATTATCATCTAAATTCGAATAATCCTCCAAACCCACATAATTCAGAGTTCTTTTTCGTTTGCAGAATTTGATTAGCGCTTTACTATGTTTCTCGTTATCAAGGTGATAAATTATCAACTTTTTTAAAGGTGCATTGCAATAATTGAGAAAAGTATCAATAAATGAATTTAACCAATCATCTCTTAAGTCAAGATAATGCAATGTTAATGGCAATATTTCTGCAAACTGCTTAACTCGTATTTTTAGTTCTTCATCTGGTATGTTAATATTACACAATAATGTGAGAAATTGAAGTTTTTGTAAATTGCCAAAAAGCTCCAGGAGTTGTGTGGAAAATTCAATATTCGTAATGTGGAGATACGTAATATTTGGGCAGAATGACTTAAGTGCTTCTAGAAATATCGATTCATCCAAAATTTCATCTTCTGGATTAAATGTTAATCTTTGTAGTAGTATGCCGGACTTTTCTAAAATTGATGCTATAGTCGATGCATCAGCCCTACAATCCATAATCTCTAAAATGGTGATGTTATAATTTAACTTTTTCAACAATTTCATATCGCAATCACTGAAACGAAGAATTTCTAATTTTTTAAAATTTTTCAGTATCTCGAATTCTGCACTATAACTACAATAATCTAACACAATTTCTTGTAATGAGTTTTTTTGACTTTCTAAAGCCGAAATGATGCCGTAGAATTCTGTACAAAATTCAATAACTCCACCAAAAAAGCTAAATTGCCTAAGTTGCTCTTGCGATTTAATAATACAACTAATAGTGCAAAGTAATTGTGGCACATGATAGAAATCAAAATTATGAATTTTCAAAGCAGTAATTTTCCTAGCATTTTTTGCCAAGATTCCAAATAATTTAATAGTACTTTCATAGTTATGGGATGATAGAGCACCAAAAGATAAACTTTGGAGTCGTGAGAAAAATTGCTCATTTTGTTCTAATACGCAAAGGATCTCTGGCTTAAGAATTTCAGGAAATTCTATATGTAATTTGTGTAAAGTGGCGCTCCTGAAAAATAATTTAAATAGTAAATCATTTATACGATCCTTCAATGAGCCGCTATATTTTTCAAAATCAATATCCTGGGAATCGATCCAAGTTTTAGCCCTGACTTTTAGACTGAATATATTAAGAACCTTTAGAAATCTTGCATAATCGAATAGCGTCTCGGAAAATTCCTTATTAATTCCAAATTTTTTTAAACCGAATTTTTCGTCTTCACTAAGAGACGAAATATATCCAGAAATGAATGAAGATATTGGTTTTAATGGTTTGAATGAAAATGGATCTTGCCAAAGAATAGGAATTGACATTTTGCACCAATGTCGGTTCACAAGTGCGCAAGAGTATAAGGTTTCAATTTCATTACTTAAATTTTTAAGAATATTTTCCATTAATTCGGGCATATCTCCCGCAAATAATTTTGATGCCATGGATTTTGCTGTATTAAACGTTATGAGAGAGGATCAAGTCTGTTATTGTTACACGTATGTACGTATCAGGTATTTATACGTATTGTTAGGTATCGGTAATGCACCCCCTGGCTCTAACAGCGCTTCCGGTGTACAGGGATACACAAGGAAATCCCCGGAAGATCAATTTACAGAAAAGGTTATATTTAACCAAGGAACCATCCGAATGAAACTGATGATCGATGATCACTGGATGATCATGCGCCTGCATCATAATACGATCAGCAAGAAGACAATCGGAACACAAGACGCGAATCTAAAATAATAAGAAGTAGATCAAGCGCGACCGATGAAATAAGAAATCAAGACCGATATGAAACTAAAGAAACAAATACTTATCGTTTGCATTATCAATAAGACCATGTGTTAACCCACAATGGCAACTAATCTTTTACTTTTTAGTATCATTTTAATGATTAGAAATAATATAGCTTATACGATAGTATCAAAATAAAATAGTTAGTTTAGAAACTTTTAAATTAGTATTATTCTTGAATGTATTGTTTAAAAAGTATTTAAACACTCGATTTTTGCCTTCAAGAAAAACTTCGTAGCATATGAAATATATTTTACCAACGTATAATTTAACTTTGATAGCATTTCATTTACCCTTATAATTACTATTGACTAGTAATTATCGTTCAAATTAATCACTTAAAGAAACTATTGAATTATAATCCCGTATATGACTTATCTTATTGAAAATTATTATAGCAATTCATTATTAATATTTATTCTTGCACTATTGTTAACTGTATTAACAATACCTTTACTGTTACTTGCATCAATAGCAAGTCAACATATTATTTATCATAATATAGCTTAAACTACTCTTGTCATAATATAACGAAATTATTGAATAACGAACATATATCATATTTTATATTTTTATTATTATTAAAGGAACTTTTATAAACATACATAAAGTATCTCACATACATATCAAATATACTTTAAAATAAAACTAATAACAAAGAACTGTTAGTGAATAAAGAGACTAACACTATACAACTCTTAGATTGATCACCTACGACGAATACTATACTATTGGAAAATAAAACAAGTGAAAACTTTAATGAAAATCAATATCTTAAAATTAGTTATTTTAGTTTTAGTATCAACATATATAAGCAATATATCGACACAGATAGTTATATCAGTACCTATTATAGTACAACCATCGACAACATTAACAACAATCACTCCAACACCTACAACAATCCAAACTACAGTAACACCATTTAAACTATCGGAAACACCAATTATAGCAACTCCAGACCCCAGCAATTCTGCTAATAACAATAATAATCTTTTAACTATTATTGAAATATTAGGAACCACATTAACTATATTAACTACTATTGTAACTGTATTAATATTTTGTATCAAGAGAATACAAAAGAAGAAAAGAAACTATAAAAATAAATTAAACGAAAGACCACAATT
>CAJVPY010001527.1:0-19103 GCA_910591965.1 Dentiscutata erythropus | reverse complement strand
ATTATAAAAAAATTAAATTTATAGCTTTACAATTTAAAGAGTTAAAGAGGGGGTAACCTTTCTATGACCAGTACTGTGACATATATAAGTCTCCATATAGCTTATGGGTGAGCAAATCGATTTTACTGCGCAGCATGTGCAGCCAGCAAAGTATCTACATTACCCTATTTCTAATTGACTCACAATAGTCCGAATTTCGATTATCTGAAGTACCTATCTATCTATGTATGTACGTTGAAAAAGTGAGAACTTGATCGGACTTGGGAAAAATCGGCGCTACGGATATTAACTAACACTACGACTATCTAAAACAACACTCTAAACCGTTAAACTCTATTCTAACCCTAATGTTGGAAGGCGGAAAGAAGCGTGGAGAGACTTGGTCCGAGTTATTAGGGCCAAATAGAGCTCTTGATTATGTCACGTGGCTCTAATTCGAAGTTACGGGTTTATATGATAGTTTATTAGCGGAGAATTATGATAATGAATGTTTATGAGTTATAACGTAAAACGATAACTGAGTTTGTGAGTTCTCTACTCCACGTTAGTTAGTTATCCTTATTGAAGCGAAGAAGAGTCACTTTTATAGTTTTTACATGCTTATATAAATACAGGTTTTTAAGATAGAACTTCGTAGCGAAATGGCATTAATTCCCGAAGTGCCATTAATGGAATTAATGGAATTAATTCACTAATGTCATAAAGGAATAAAGGCCATAAATGGCACAAATGACGAAGTGTACTGGTAATGATTTGCTATGTCTACTTCGTACTAACTAAAAATCCCTATACCCAACTAGAATAGTAATAAACTACTAACAACTAAAATAATATAATACTAAAAATAGAAAACTAGGCCCTCCGGAGCCCCTCACAACGTACGCACGTACGTATCCGAATTTTGATTATCAGATCAAAAATTCCGTGCATTTATTATAATACATGTACTCTGAATTTTTTATTTTATTGCACAACTAGAATATGTTGCTTTCAATAATTATTGTGAGGGACGAATATCGAAAGTTTTTAAACATATTACGCCATATTTTTATAAGCGTTGTAGGCATATCTTATATCACACTAATTATTTCATTTTGGCGAAATTATTAGTTTTGAATGTCGCAATCCAATTTTGTTATGCAATTAAAAAATACGTGCAAAATCAATTTATATTTTCTAGCATTTAAAGTTTTTATATTGTAAGAGATAGTTTTTGTGTTTATAAATAGTCATGTAAACCAAAGCTTTTATTGTATTAGAATTATTCAATTTTCTATTTCGAATAGTTAACAGTCTTATTCAATAGATTTAAAATGATATCAACTTAAATTTTAGTTTATGGACACTTGTCACCTCTATCATCTTCATTATCAATGTTAACACATACCATATTCTTTCTGTCAACACCAATATTGATGAGTTATCGTTCACCACCTTGGCTAGCGTTAATGAACGCAAATACATAATACAAACTTGCCTGCGGTGAAAGATAAGCTGTCAAGAACATTATGGCTGAAAGTTTAAAGTCATACATCCAGCTGAGCTACTATTTTTCACAAAGATAGAACTAGATATTTATTTACATGAATGCTTATCAAATTGATAGTTTCAAATATTTATATAGTCATACTCCTAGGCTCTGGTTGACAGCAAACCAATCCTGGTTAACTGCAGCCTTTACGGGAAAATGGAATAATAATGCACATTTATATTGATGGCCTTTTATTACAAAAATGGTACCATTTAATTTATAATATTTCTTACTAGGTTTGACGTCTACATAGATAGATAATGGCTCAGATTCTATAGCATCCAGGATGTTAAAAAGCAAAGGATTGTCTTAAATGATAGGACCGACCGCTGTATATTGACAGAGCTTTCTCTTGGGTAAAATTAAGTACGATTTATTATAATAAGGAAGTTCATTTAAATAGTATAATATTTAAATGATCATTTATCAAATATAAATGTTTCAATTGGCGTTTATTGACTGGGGAAGTATTATTGATGTAGGTCATGATTCCAGTCAGAGTTACTGAATATACTAGAATCTCATTGCTATTAAATAAAAAGCACTGAACTAATACTATTGTGAGAGGGCCGTGTAAGTCACACAGCTATCAGTGAAGTTCCAAACATTACATCTATTAAGTGAAAGCCAAAAACCAGTTATTAAAAAAAGTTTGATTTATATTAGATCAATGCATTACATGTCTAATTCTAATGATACTTAATTCGTAATCTATGAGGGAACCAGTGAAAAACATAGTAAACTTTGGATATGTTTACTATATAAATTTTGCCTTTTTTGGAATCTGGAGTTTCCCCAAGATAAATTGATTTTTTACTAAACAAACCTCTTTTCAACATCTAACAAAAGTTGTAAAGAGAATTTCGAGCAAAATGGTAGTTAAGCTGTTATAAGCAGCCCAATGGATCATGATATATGGACATTTTTGTCTTCTCGATTATACAGTATGTTTACTTCTTTATGTAAACAAAGTAAACGTATAGTCGCGAAGACAAAAACGTCCATATCTCACGATCCACTGGACCGATTTTAATGTTTAAGCTACCATTATACTTGAAATTCACTTCTCTACAACATTTGGTAGAAGTTGAAAACAGGTTTGCTTAGTAAGAAATCGATTTGTCTTTGGGGAAACTCCATATTCCAAAACAATAGTAAATTTACCAAGGTTTACTATGGTTCCCTCATAGATCACGAATTAAGTAAAAGAAACTAATGTTCGTCTCATGGAATCGACCCTGTAAAATTGATCTCGCATATGTCAAAATTAATGTGTGATGAATGCACTATTAGGTGTCATATATAATACCCAGAAATAAGCCTCAATCCGGTTTTAATCTAGTAATAAGGGCGCAATGCATCGGAGTACTCATATCAGTAAATTGTCTCTCATTTAAGTTTTAGCTATTCAAAAAATTTAAAGAATAATAATAAGTTATCAGGCAGGCACTGCCTGATAACTGGTTTATTTGGTCGAGGATTTTAAGATCAGACTAAGAAATTGAATTCCGAAGGAATTCAATTTTTTAGGCTGACCTTAAATCCTTGACCAAATAAATAAGTTATAAGGTAGTATCAGCATGTCTGATAACGGATTTATCCGGTGGTTTATTATAATTTTCTGCCCAATAATAAAATTATTGGGCAGGGACAATGATTTAAACTATTTTAAACTTCGTTTCTGCCCAATAATAAAATTATTGGGCAGACAAATCATAGTAAGCTGCCGGATAATAATTTTTATTAGTGATTACTCTTTGCAAACTATTAATATACATAAATAAAATTGGTAAGACGACAGAGATAGGTTGATATTTCTTGTTATTTTTTATATTATAAATATTTAATAAACCATATAGAGTTGATAAGTATCAATTAGGTTTTTTTATTATATTGACCCATTATTATAATTATTAATAAATTTTAACAGAGACGGGATAATAATTTTAGAAAGAAAGTTGAAGTATATGTTGCATTGGTATTAAATTAGTAATATTTCAATAACAATTTTATTTTTATTATTGATTTTTATCTAAATATTATAAGAATAGCTAACTTTTAATTACTAAAAAATTGGATATATATTATGCTTAAAAATGTTCTAAATATTCTAAATATATTTCAAATATTTTTTACTAGACTTATTAAATGATCTAATTAGCTAAAAAAAATTAACTATGAACTTTTAATTTTTTTTTTATAATATTTGTTTATTAGTTAAAAATTTAGAGAACTTCGAAAAATCATTTAAATGCTTTTCTTCATTCTTCACAGTACCTATACCATTTTCATAGTACGTATAATCAGATCATGTATTGTCTATCAAAATTGCCATCTTCAGATATACTCAAATTCAATCTTTATATTCATGATGTCAAATAATAGTTTTATAATTAAAGTTTAGAAAATAAAGATTTACATAACATTGCTTTCATATTATACTAAATATAATACATATGTACTTGTGACAGGGAAATCTACTTACTACAACTTACTATTAAAAAGTATTTCAAATGAAATGTGTTAAAATTTAGTCAGAGGCTTTGATTTAGGGCCTTAAATTACATATCGAGCTATTCGGCGTCATAGAACTTAATCATGACACTTTGATGGGGTTTGCTTAGCACGTATTGGAATTTATCACGTGGGATAAGAGCCTATACATCAATACAAAAATAACCAATTATATGAATATTATTATGCTGTAAATAAATTTTACATAGTTATAACGATGAGTATTATGTTGTTCAGCTTCTATAGAAATCAAATGGCTTGAAATTATAGTGAAACTAAAAACTAAAAATCGATTACATCTCTAGATAATCAGTAAATAAGCGAAGTTATAGTAATAGTTGTCGTTATATATCGATATATATATTAGTCTAAAATCTAGTATTACAGTATATTTTTACTACAGTACTACCTAAAAGCTTTTTAGTTCATATTAAATATTCAAGTACCAATATTCAAAGTATATTTGTCTAAAAATTATTTTTAGCTACGTATAAATATATTTATTTAAAATTAAAATATATTATTTTAATTAAAATTTTAAGTATTTTTTTTTTAAAAAAACGCTCGCTAGTGGGACGTCATATGGCATGATTTTTTTAAGTAATTTTATATATTCATTTTTTTTGTTTGATTGTTTAAAGTATCTAAAGATATTCGAAATTTATATTTATAATTATTCAGTAATATTACTATGCCATAATTATATAGGTGCTTGCCATAAAAATCACGTTATGAGACATAAGATTTACTATGTCTCATAATGAGGCAAAGACGTCATATATAAGTTATTAAAGATAGTATTATTTATTTATTTAATTTAAAAGGTTATAAAGATAAAAAAAAAGATTAAATAGAGATTAATATACTTTTTTTTTTTTTTTTTTTTTTTTTTTTTACTACCGTATAAGCACGAAATAATGTTCGTGGGCGTTATTTTGAAAATCGTGTCCTTCAAGAATAACTTATATAGTTCTCGTGGGCGTCCCGAATTAACGCACATCCTAATGACGCGATATACTGTATACATATTCGTACTCCTTAAGCGCACACTCAATAAATGCATTTCACATGCACTTTCCCTATAATGATAAGTGCACATAATTTGATCGGTCTAATGTAATTATTTAATATATTATGTATATTATTCTCCATAATACTTTCATAAAGAATATTTTATAAATGCACTTTTACCCAGCGACGTGCATTTATTGAAGGTCGACTGTATTAAATTCAGAAAATCTTCTCTTATTTCGAAATAACGCACATGGCATGGGCGTATTCGAAATAACGCGCATGAAGGCGTATTCGAAATAACATGCAGACCAAATAATTAGCGGTGGTGGGCGTTATTTCGCGTATATAAGGTATGCTAGTTTAGATCTTCCTTTATTATAATTCTTTTACAATTTCACTGAAAATAATGTGAATCGCTATTTCTGAATATATTTTTGATTGTTTATTATTATTCAACAAATTGCCAATTTTTTTTGTATAAATATGCTTTTTTTTTTATTTGACGTTCCGATAGTAAAAAAGAGAAAAATTGCTTGACTCATGATAGTTAAAAAAAAAAGCATTGGGCGTTCTTAAGTACCTTCCTTAATGGACTCAACAAAGGATTTGATTAGTCTGCTTGATCAAACCAATTAGATTCTTTATAGAATTCATTGAGATAGGTGCTTGAGAACGCCCATTATTATTGATTAACTTATTTATCTAAAAATTACCACATTATCTACTTTTTTAAAAATAATATCAATGATAAAAAATCACTCCTGCCTAAAATAAAACAAGTTGTGTAATGTGATACTTCTCAATAGAAAATTCCAATCATTTATCTAATTAACTAACTAGTGTAACATAATAATAAGATATATAGCTTTAGAATCCGTTTTCTCTAATATTTTTTGCCTTTTAATAAGGTTACAATAACAATAATGCATTTCATAAAGAATTTGATTACCGATCTTCCAGCTTTAGTTACTGTGTTACTACTTTTGTATATAATCAGATATTACTACAAATATTTTACTAGAGTAAATCCGCTACCTGGTCCATTTCCTTGGATGCCCCTGTTAGGAAATACGCTAGAGTTATTAAAATATAAAAATATCGCGGAATATTTAAAAGGAGTCCAATCGAAATACGGAGATTTCTGTGAAATTCACTTTGGTTTTAAACGACTTCTCATAATTTCTAATGGTGATGTGGCACATCCAATTCATACTTCTTCAGTAACTCTTAGTCGTAAATTCTTATATCGTGATTTAAAAAATCCTGGACTGGATGAAATGGGTATAGAAAACAGTGGAATAGTTTTTAATAGAAATTTAGATGAATGGAAAATCAATCGAGAATTCGTTGAAAGAATTGTAAGGTCAAGAAATTTTTTAAGAATGATTGCAGGAAAAACATATGAAATGGCCACTGATATGTTTAAGTTATGGGATATTTTGATAAATGACCAGAGGGAAATTGATCTATCTAAATGGCTGGAAAAATTTTCTGGGGATATATCAGTCACAACAATAACCGGATTACCTGCTTACTCAGTACACACTTGTTTTAATTCGCTGGGTTATGAGGATAACTGTGATAATCTTTCAATTTCAGAACGGGAACTATCTTCAAAAATGATTTCTCTATTAAATTCTTTTTTTAAAACAGCGCAATGTAATGATTTTTTAAATATACATTCTAATAAGCTATTAATAAATTTAAAACATCTAATTTTAAAGTTTTTTTTTTTATTATTAATTCAAGGGTTCAGTTTAGTTCCACCTTTTATAAGACATGCTCCAGGCATAAGCTTCTTTAACGGCAAACTTTCAAAACTTATAAAAGATTTTGAAGTCTTTTTAATTGAAATAATTCAAAAAAGGCGCGCAGAAATTGATTTATTATCCGAAACTACTTTACAATCTTCTGACTTTTTAACATTGCTTCTTACTGTTAACACATCGCATGGGATAGAACTTCATTCACATAAATCATTAAACCGATCGTTGAATGACTATGAAATTTTTGGAGTTATAAGAGACATTTTATTTGGTTCAGTCGAAACAGTAAGGAAATGTTTAATATAATGTTTTTTAATAGCACATTAAACATATACTAAATAATTAAAATATTTCATCACAGGTTACAACTTCAATGTGTTTGGTATTTTACAATATATGCAAATACTCTTCAATAAAATCCAAAGTACTTACTGAAATTTACACAATATTTGGACATTCAAACTCTTCAAATTTCCTTTATGAAGATTTAGAAAAGCTTTCATATTGTGATGCTTTAATTAAAGAAACACTTCGCTTAAACACACCATTTCCATATTTACCACGATCAAATAATGAACCTGTAGAGGTTGGTGGATATCTATGGGAAAAAGAGCAAACATTTATATTACATTATCAAGGAATAAATATTAATAAAAATGATTGGATTGATGAAGAAATTTTTTATCCTGAAAGATTTTTACGGAGTGAAGATAATGAACAATCAATGAACGCTAGTAAAGTTAATGCAAGAGAAGCATTTGCAACATTCGGTGGAGGTGCTAGGGTTTGTCCGGTGCGTATTGGCAAAAGCTAAGAATGTAAATATATATTGTATGAATAAATTTTAAACATAGTTTTTTTTTTTTATATATATTTATAGGGAAAGCATTGGGCAATAATTGAAATAAAAGTACTTTTAGTAGCTGTCTTAATGAAATATGAAATAGAATTTGTAAATAAAGATCAAGGATTGGACATGGCTTTTGATGTTTCTTATCATTGGCGAGAGCTTAAAATCCGTCTAAGACCTAGAATGCAGGAAACATAAAATTTTGCACAAACTTACATATGACTGTACGTATCTTTTTACAAACTATTTTTTATCCGGCAACTTACTATGATAGTGCTTGCCAAATAACTCGAGTTATTTGGCAGTGATTACGTCATCTGCCAAATAACTTCATTATTTGGCAGCTTACATAATCACTACCAAAAACTCGAGTCATTTGGCAAGCACAATCGTCGTAAACCACCGGATAACACCGTTATTGTATGCTACGCAGCCAATAACTTGTTTATCTGGCAGCGAATTTGATATGTGTCATTTCTGGGCCCCTTTGGGGCCCAGAAGCTGACATATCAAATTCACAGCCAGATAATGAATTATTTTACAAATAATTCTCGTTATTGGCTGCTTCGCATCCAATAACTATATATTATTTTTACACAATACCACTATTCAACTTTTATATTTTCTAAATTGCAATTACATAATCCAGTGCAAAAACATTAATATCTAAATGTAGCGTATTAATCAGGAATACTGCGCTTGAAATATGATAAATATCTTTATTTATATAGTTTTCTATATTAGAAAATATTTTCAAATATTAACTTCATATAATGATCTTAAATATGATTGTTTAAAATTCTGATCGAAACTTACATGCACAAATATAATTGTGTCATAGGTTTTAATTGCACAAACCATACTAGTTGCACACATGTGCATATAAAATTTCTTTTTATATGTACTTATTTATTAGCTCTAAGTGATCCAACATTATAAAATTACTATACCAAACATATCTTATATTTTTATATTTTTTGTTGAATTTTTCGGAATATTTCGCAAAATTAAGCTTGAGCTTGCTCATATTTTATGTTCATCTTCATATTTTATATTTAGACTAATTTTATAATTTCTCTTGCACATCATTTTTTGCGCAAGCTCCTTATTCAAATTTAATTGCACACTTGTGCATATATATTTAGAATTTCTCTTGCACAAAAAACTACTTGTACATGTGCATCTTGTGCAAGCCAATTTTAAACCCTGATCGTGAGACAATTTTCCTGATATGTGCCCGATAGTCTGCCATAGATCCGCCAAATATCTGTTGAATATCAGCAGCATTGCGCGGATTATCAAGATCGCTCTGAGCATGCCCCAAAATTTTTGAAGTATTTTTGATTCCATAATAAGATGCATATTGCTATGTAAACTTTATTTGAAATTATATACGTACATACATACTAAAAATACATTGCTAGTTGATTATAATTGACAATTCTCATATCATTCCCGATTATAGCTATAATTCCATAATTATATAATGCATTCTTAAACAGTCTTCTACATAATAATATTGAACTCAATTTTCTATTTATGATTTTAAAAAATCAACTTTTGTGCATTACACACTCTACATATCTTTGATTTTATTAATTGAGGTATAGATAACACTAATAACATACATTAGTGAACTGCATTCTGTGTATTAAAAGAATAATTCAGTAAAACCTCTAAAAATGCACGCTCTTGAAACCAAGCTTTAACAATGTGCACTTAAAGATTAATTGGAGAAAGTGCATTTATAGAGGCATGTATATATTTGGGCATGTGTATTTAGAGGGTATACACTTATAGAGAGTGTGCTTATGGAGGTTTTACTGTAATGGGTTTTACAACAGAACATTTACAATACTAACAATAAAAATCACTGAAATAGTGAGTAAGTTCTGTAACAATACTCGCAATGAAAATTAGATAATTCCAATGTAAACCAACTCACCTTAACAACTTATTGTAGTTATCAAAATTGCAAATAAGTTCTTAATGGAATTTTTAATCACTTATGATAGAAATCACATTTATTTCAATGCAAACTAACTCACATTAATCATATATTGTAGTCACCAGAATAGTAAGTTTATGTAACAGAATAATTCACAGTAAATCATAATAGAAGCCACAACAATCCAATGCAAACTATCCCAGATTAACTGTCACCGAACAGCAAGTTCTGTATTTTTATAGTAACTCACAATGGAAATACAATAATTTCTATGCAAATTATTTCATTTTAAACAAATTTATGGTCACCAGAATAGCGAGTAAGTATTGTAATAAACTTTTTAAGTAGCTCAATTCCAATACAAACTAACTAACTCATCTTTAATCACATATTATAGTCAATGGAATAGCAAGTAAATTTGTAACCAAATTATTTACAGTAACTCAGAATAGTAAGTTTGTAAAATATTGATTATAATAATAGTAAGTTTGTAAAATATTGATTATGATAATTTACAGTAAAAATTAAATAGTGTAAAATATCTAGAAAAAAAGAATATAGATATTGGAATTGTTGTAAACTTTACGAAAGCAGAAGTATATAACAGAAAACCAATTAAAAATATATAGCTTGAGATACAAATTATATTACAGTAGTATTTAAAAGATGGTTTAAAATATAAACACAATAGTAGTAGTATAAATTCAGGATATAGAATATATTTTTCTGATTATATGAAAATCAAAAAGTTCTTTAAATTAAGATTAGAGTTTATATTAAAAAAGAAGCTTTAATAGTAAAATTGCTCAAGAAAAACTTTTTGTAAAACACTAAATGTAGTTTCTTATACTGCTTTTTTAAAAAATAAGTAATTTTTGACAAAGTGCATATTTGTTTTTAATTTTTTAATCATACTAAATTATGATTATTTATTGGATAATTTGCTATAGATTATTATGTAATCTATATTATAGTGCTATTGTGACAACAGTATATATGTACTAATTAGAAAGAAATTATCAACCATGTAAATAAATACATGTATAGAACATATACTGCTCTATCAGGTTTATCTTGTAAATAGATTAATTATAAGTTTAAAGATAGGGTGCAAAATCTATAAATATATGAATAGTGAGTTACATCTTAAGTAAATAATAGTTATAACCAGAAAGCTTAAATAAGTAACTCCATAGTTGAGAAACATCTAGTATAGAACCTTTGGGCAGACTATTTAAATTGGATAACAAAAGTATATATATAACTAGCTATACTTTCATCATAATTGTAAAACATATTATCTTCACTTAATAAAAAGTTTCCAAGCCAAAGAGGTCATCTTAACAGTAAAAAAAAAAAACAAAATTAATAATTCTTCAATATTTTAAACCTTTATTAATTCAACCTACTAGTAGGATTACACCAAACTTCGAACTAAATAAATGAATTTAAGTGCAAAAACCTCACTTAGACAGTAAAAGTATTGGTTTAATAATCTCCTACTCAATTAACACCTCGAACTACATACCACTTGCCTATAACCAACAACATTTCCTTTACTTCAATTGCCAAACTAACTATTTAAAAAAATAACTACTTTATATAAGAAGGTGCAACAGTTATATTCTTAAATAATAAATTATTCAAACATGACATTTGCAGAAACTATTGACATCATCGCCCAAATAATTGATGCCAAAAATATTCAAATTACCTTTCCAATAAAATCCAATTTTACAAATATAATAATACAAAAAGAGACTCCTTACTTTACTATAAATAGCAACCCTGCAACTAAAAGACAATTTCCAATTCAAAAATGGGTCAGTCTGTACTGTTATGAAGCTTCGGGCACAATTTCTTAAATTGATAAATCGATGTTTAATCAATTTGATATAATTTTTGATGCTAAGTCTAAGATTAGAAACTTACATATTAAATATTGTTAACTTTAAATGTATGAAAAGGCTAATTTAATTGGCCAATTAATGTAGATTACCCCTTGCATTAATGTGCAAAAATTTATATTTAGAATCAAAGAATGATATAAGTAAAAAAACTTTGAACTAGAATTATACCGAATTATAATATAATAATTTCAACAAAAATTACTGCTGCAGATAGAGAGCGTCTACACAAGAATATAATCCAATAAATTATCAAGATTTGATCAAAAAGTCCCGAAGCCTCATAATGGTACAGACTGACTTTCAACCTAATAATACATAAAACACAGGGCCTTACTTTACCTCATACAACGATAAGTATAATGAAGGCATATTTGCCCGGGTCAAGTCTACGTGCTATGAGCAGAGCCACCTCTTGAGACACTCTCAACATACTTACTTTTGATTTCACCTCTATAAGAACAGATAATAATGTAGTATTAGAATATGCTAGACTTCGCTGAAATAAATAGAAAAGGATTAGGCTCTGTAATATACAATAACTAGCACTAGTATTTCATTACCCTACTACTACTTCCTTTCCAGTTTCCTTTCCGTCTCCAATCATTACCCCGAATCTCATAGTACACAGATTTGCAATAACACTATTCAATATTATCATTAATTATAAAAAAAATAAAATATCAATCATCAAAACTTCATTATACCAAACCCTAGCTAATAAAAACAAACAAGTTCCCCCATACCTACTTTATAATTTATAATACTAATTGATTTTCACGTTGCGCATATCATGCTTCTACTTACTTTCTTTAGAAAATTTCATTATATGTAGAATACGTAACTTCTACTTTTTAGTTACCCAATTCTTAAATGCGTAATATATCCCTGAGTTCAAATCGTATCTAAAATACTGAAATAAAAAAGATTTGCGATTTAATATCCAATTCCATCGTTAAAGAACAGGCTGACTTCATCACGCGAGCATTGTTGATCCCTATAACCATTACTGTATTTCTAATTTTATATTACTATCAAACACTACCATTTTACTGCTAGCGTTTACCATAACACCTTACTCTACATAACGAAAAACCTGTTACGATAGATATACAGTCGATTTTACATAAGCGCACATGTACTTTCCCTATAATGTTTAATTGCACATAATTGATCGGTCTTAAGGCTGCATCGGTCCGGTCCCGATCCCAGTGAGACATCCCAAAACGGTCCTTTAATGTTTTATTGGTCAAAAATGACGTAATTACTTACCTCAGATGTGAACAAACATCCTTCAAGAATAACTTATATGGTCTCAAATTAGCGCTCATGGGTGTCCGCACATCCTAATGACGCATTCTAATGTAGCACATAATTTATTGTTGCGATAGATTTACAGCCGACACTCCATAAGCGCACATTATAATTGCACTTTCCCAATAACGATAAGTGCACATTCGGTCTTAGGATGCATCGGTCCCGCCGGTCCGGCCACGGCCCTAGTGAGACCGTTATCATAGTACTTTCGATCCCGATACGGCCCGTCCTCGGCCCTTTAGTGATTTATTGAGCAAAAATGACATAATATGATCTGCGTTACACATGATCAAGCAATTTGTTTGGTCTGTTTGATCAAACTGGCCAATCAGATTCTTTATGGAATTCAAATAGATTAAATTATTTATCCAAAAATTGCTACATTATCTATTTTTTTAAAAACAATGATCACTTTACTAATGACAAAAAATCACTTCTCGCCTAAAATTACGCAAGTTGTGTAATAGAAAATTCCAAAATTTTTTATCTAATTAGCTTACTAGTGTAACATAAAAATAAGCGCTATAATTGTCTGGCGATAGCATCTTTTTTCTCTATATTCTTACCTTTTAATAAGTTTTATAATAACAAAAATGCATCTTATAAAGAATTTGATTACCGATCTTCCATATTTAGTTATCGTACTATTACTTTTGTATATGATCAGATACTATTACAAATATTTTACTAGAGTAAATCCGCTACCTGGTCCATTTCCTTGGATGCCCCTGTTAGGAAATACGCTAGATGTATTAAAATATAATAACTTCCCGGAATATTTAAAAGAACTTCAATCGAAATACGGGGGTTTCTGTGAAATTCACTTTGGCTTTAAACGATTTCTCATAATTTCTAATGGTGATGTGGCACATCCAATTCATACTTCTTCAGTAACTCTTAGTCGTAAATTTTTATATCGTGATTTAAAAAATCCTGGACTGGATGAAATTGGTGTAGGAAATAATGGAATAGTTTTTAATAAAAATTTAGATGAATGGAAAATCAATCGTGAATTCGTTGAAAGAATAGTAAGATCAAGAAATTTTTTAACAATGATTACAGGGAAAACATATAAAGTGGCCACTGATATGTTTAAGTTATGGGATATTTTGATAAATGACCAGAGGGAAATTGATTTATCTAAATGGCTAGAAAAACTTTCTGGGGATATAGCAGTCACAACAACAACTGGATTACCTGCTTATTCAGTACGCACTTGTCTTAATTCACTGGGTTATGATGATAATCGTGATGATCTTTCAATTTCGGAACGGGAACTATCTTCAAAAGTCATTTCTCTAGTCAATACTTTTTTTAAATCAACGCAATGTAATGATTTTTTAAACATTATAATAAGCTACAGTATTATTAAATTAAAAATTTCTAATTTTAATTTTATTATTATTATTATTATTAACTCAAGGGTTCAATTTAGTTCCACCTTTTATAAGACATGCTCCTGGAATAAGTTTCTTTAACAGCAAATTTTTAAAACGTATAAAAGATTTGGAAGTCTTTTTAATTGAAATAATTCAACAAAGGCGCACAGAAATTGATTTATTATCCGAAAATGCTTTACAATCATCTGACTTTTTAACATTGCTTCTTACTGTTAACACATCGCATGGTATAGAACTTCGTTCACATAAGTCTTTAAACCGATCATTGAATGATTATGAAGTTTTTGGAGTTATAAGAGACATTTTACTTGGTTCATTCGAAACGGTAAGGAAATGTTTAATATAATGTTTTTAATTGCGTATTAAACATAATATTAAATAATTAAAATAATTTATCACAGGTTTCAACTACAATGTGTTCGGTATTTTACTATATATGCAAATACCCTTCAATAAAATCCAAATTACTTACTGAAATTTACACAATATTTGGACATTCAAACTTTTCAAATTTCCGTTATAAGGATTTAGAAAAGCTTTCATACTGTGATGCTTTAATTAAAGAAGCACTTCGTCTAAACCCACCATTTCCACAGTTGCCACGAACAAATAATGAACCTGTAGAGGTTGGTGGATATCTATGGGAAAAAGAGCAATTATTTATATTACATTTTCAAGGAATAAATGTTAATAAAAATGATTGGATTGATGAAGAAATTTTTTATCCTGAAAGATTTTTACGGACTGAAGATAATGAACAATCAATTAACGCTAGTAAAGTTAATGCAAGAGAAGTATTTGCAACATTCGGTGGAGGTGCTAGGGTTTGTCCGGTTCGTATTGCAAAAGCTAAGAACTTAAATATATTGTATGAATAAATTTTTTACTCTAGGTTTTATTTATATTGACAGGGAAAGCTTTGGGCAATAGTTGAAATAAAAGTACTTTTAGTAGCTGTCTTAATGAGATATGAAATAGAATTTGTAAATAAAGATCAAGAATTGGACCTGGCTTTTGATTCTACTTATCATTGGCGAGAGCTTAAAATCTGTCTAAAACCCAGAATGCAGGAAGCATAAATTTAATTTAACGGTGCAACTACATATTTCTGTAAGTATCTTTTTACAAACTATCTTTTATTTTTATACAATATCACTATTTAACTTTTATATTTTTTAAATTATGATTACATCCAGTGCAAAAACATTAATATCTAAATGTAGCGGATTAAGCAAGAATTCTGCGCTTGAAATATGATAAAAAAACATATCTTTATTTATATATAGTTTTCTATAACATATGTGAATCATAACTAACATTAGAAAATATTTTTATAATAAACAAATGTTAACTTTTAAATACACATATAATGATCTTAAATATGATCAGAAGAAATGCATCACAATTCTTTGACCGAAATAATAAATAGTGAAATGCCACAAAAAGCAAACAATAGACCACGCTTCCAAAAAGTGACAAGTCACCTATTATAGCTAGTAAAATAAATATCTTATATCACTTAAAAATATCGAGATCATATGTTATATATTCAATTAAACACAGTAATTTAAAAAAATTTTCTTTGCCAGAAAGAAATTCCGTAAAAAAAAAAAAAAAAATTAGCATAAAGAGTGAATCAAAAGATGAATAAATTAAAAAGATAGGATAAAAAATTAATTGTATTGTATGCGTTGTGTTTAAAATTCTTTTTTAAGAAAAATTTCAACTTTTAATTAAATTGAAGTGAAGTGAATTTTGGATATGATTGGGTAGTTAATATAAAACCAATACAATGCTATATTGATATTATTTCTTTGATTATAAGTAGTGCATTGAAAACTTTAAGTGAATGAATTTTATCTTTCAATGTATTAGGATCAGAATATTCCTGTTATTAGTTGTATCGTGATTATAAGTTGAAATGATTTTAATTATCATCTATTTTACGTTCTAACTTCAAAGTATTATTGCACTTTATAATAATGCATGACCTTGTAATTTTCGTGTTTTGATACGAGAAATTTCTGGGATTCTAATTTCTGTATACTATATTTTTCAATTAGTAATGCTAGACACAGGTTGAATCAATGAATATCGGGGAGACAAGTTTCCGTTATGTACCCGATAGTCTGCCATATATCCGCCAAATACCTGCAGAATATTGATAAGATATTTTGAGGTAGATCGATATCGGTAACATAACAGCACAATATTAGGATACCCTGATATCTTACTCTTAGCACTAAGTAAGATATCGGGATCAGTGTTGTCACGGAGTTCTTTAACACTCCGTGTATTCGTGGGTCTTTACTATCAATTTACACTCGCTTGGCTAATTACGATGACTGGAGTATCGTACAGGTACTCCACCGTCCGTTTCAATACTTCAATTCGTATGGACGTCCACTTAGCGTATATACTAAAACTGCCTGAGCTTTATTATTATAATGTTCGCTTTAAATATTAAATGATTTAACCGGGTATTAATTCATCCGGTTACACGCATTAACTATCTACAATTAGACTTTAAATTAAATCATGCATTATGCAAGTTCCGATCACGCCATCAGTATACCCCGATCTCGATCGGACCCTACACCACACAAACCCGGGGTATCAAATCAAACCGCAAGTAAATTTTTTTTGTGCAAGGGAAGTTCTAAATGTACATGCACAAGTGTGCAATTAAATTTGAATAAGGAGCTTGCGCAAAAAATGATGTGCAAGAGAAATTAAAAAATTTTATTGCTCAAAAATTTAGTTTAAATATAAAATATGATAAAGATATAGTAGTTGGTTCGTGCAATTAAAATGACACAACTGTATGTAGGTTTTGATCTGAATTTTAAATACTGTTTGGGATATTCCAATATTTGCTATTATGTTTCTGATATTGATCTACCTCGCCAATATGTTGTTGATATTCAGCAGGTATTTGGCGGATCTATGACAGACTATCGGGTACATAACAAGAAACTTGTCTCCCGGTATGCACTCGATATTCATTGACTCAACCTGTGATATTTATTGAAAATCTTTAAAATTTTTGGAGAATTAAAAAATCTGCTAGAATCTCAGTGAATTAGCGGCAGTGATTTGCAGAAGTCATTCTTTTTACAAACTGTAATAATGATTCTCAAAATAATTTGTGAATTCTTATTTTTCTTGATAGTTTAAATTAAAGATTCATATTCTTCCCCAAGTGACGAGGTAAGACTTTCATCATTTTCTTGATAGCTTAAATTAGAGATTCATATAGAATCCAGAATTAACTTAATTTAGTTTTCAAGCTAAAAAAAAATTTCAATAAAAAAAATCGAATGTGTAGCTGGTGATAAAAATTTTTACTTGTTTCAATAAATAAATAAATAAAGTCAACTCTTTCTATAATAGACTGTTGATTCTTGAAGAAAAAAAGCTCATTATAGAAAATTATTAAATTTTCTTAATGACCATAGCTCTTTTTACACCGAATTATTATAAAATTTTGACTTTTATGTTCGTTATAAAGTGGTTCATTATATCCAGAGTTGACTGTATGTATAAAAGTTTGTATAATATTATATTTTTGCTATACTATTATATACGCACGCATTTAAACGAAAAGGGCACGTTATATTAGCATTGCATCATGTTTTGAATAAGTATAAAATTATTTAGTCATGTAAATTATATAAAAACCGATGAATTCTACTCATCAAAAGTGTCACAAATCCTCAGATGAAATATTTTATATCTGTTACTCTTTTATTGAATGACTATCGATGCTATCACGCCAGGAACATATTTAGACCGAATTTGTTCTAATCATATTTTAAAAACACTGCTTATGATAGAGCGTTGCAAGAATCTTATTTACAAGGTTTAAGAAGGTCTTCTACTTTCAACTACATTGCATTCACGCATCTTTCTCAAGTATATTTACTTATATTATCTTAATTACCGTATTATTATCTTAATTGCCGTATATATCAACATTCCTTCTTTTTTTAGCCAATTTGTTGTCACTGTTTACGACTTAACCGCTGATACTATGGTCCGGTCAAAATATAGTTGACTTTCTTGAAGCCAATGGAATCTCTTCGAATGTTTATATAGAAGACTATCGTAAGTGAACCGAATTTTTCATAGTATAATGATCGTTTATTATATCACTTTCTTCACATTTTTTTTTTTTTTGTAGCTGGCAACTGTTTCACAGGTGATTTTGCACAGATTACTACACAAAAGCATAATCCTTTCATTACAATGGAGCAGTCAACTTGATGCGGACATAGACGCAGATCAAGTACCGCAATTGGACAAAATCAATTAAGTTATGCAATGAATTGGTTTCAAGATTAGTTCGATCCAAGACTTCAGCAAACAGCCTTTCAACAAATATATTATTTTTTATCACTTTTATTGAAGATAATTATGCTGGAGATAATCAGTTTCATTGGTCTCTTCGTACATCCGTTACTCTACCTTCTGATAATATCTTAGGATCATTATTCATTCTTGGATCCTTAGAGAATAATTGGAATTTAAGGATTTGGGCAGGAGCGATATCTTTTGAGCATTTAATATCATCATTATATTAATTTTTCGAGCAAATTATTGTAATTAAACTAAATTTAGGACAATTACTTATAAATATAATGCGTATATATTACTTTGTTGTATTTAAATTATTCTTTATAGAAACCTATGTTTTTTACTAAATATGTTTACAATATATTTATTATATATTGACAATATTATTATTATATGATTTAAAATAGTATATAATAAATATAGTTTGAATACATATTAATCATATAATAATTATATTTTTGTTCTTTCTGCTAACTCTCTTGTAACTTCATTCCTAATAA
>CAJVPY010001526.1:0-19103 GCA_910591965.1 Dentiscutata erythropus | reverse complement strand
AAAAATCCGAAACTAGTTTCGGATTAGTACCTTTCCGAAACTAGTTTCGGGTAGGTTTCGTTTCGAGTCCAACTCTAACATACAGTATATAACGATAATGATAATAACCGTTTCTATTTTTATGAAACTCACGTATCGATATCTAATTCTGTAGATTGATGCTTAACAATGGATATAGATGAGTCAATAAGCCTGATATATATATATATATACAATAAAAGCCTCATCTTATTTTGACAAGAGAGAAATGGCTTACTGATTATAACTCAGCCTTTTTATCTTTATTAGGGTTTCGACAGGTTTGTCTTTCGTCATTTCCGATTTTAGGATTCGCCTTTCAGGGTTTCACCGTGATATCTATCGTCTTTTGTCTTTTCCAGTTTTAGGTTCGTCCTTCGTTACCATACAAAAAAAAGGGTTTTGGTTACTGGCTAACTTCCAGAAATCCATCTTTCTGAATATCATTTACCGAATCCATAATTTTGATATCTCATTTTCCCGAATATCGTTTAATCGATAATAATTTTCTGATAAGTAATTTTGTGACTACCATTCTCCGAACATTAAAAACTATTATTCTATTATTATCGGGGAATTAGGTTGTCAGGAAATTAGTTTGATTAAAAAAAAAAAAAAGCATTCAGTAAAAACTTCTATCGACGAAATGGCCTGTCAGAAATAAAGTTATCAGTATTATGGGATCAGAGAAATGATACTTTAGAAAAGTAGGCATCGGGAAATTGAGCAAAAACGACTCTCAAGCACCTAAATTAATAGGTCGGAGCTCAGTTAATTCTGGTCAAGTGTGTTTATTATCGCAATGAAAAAGAAGATAGTAGAGGCCTTTTTTTTTATCGTAGCTAAAATTTAATATCCGATACATCTTCGGCAAAATGGCCGAAAGGATTACTCCATTTAATCAGTACTTGTGCACGATCTCGATCACTAGCCGATCACATTGAGGGAGACCCTAGATAAAAGTAAAGTGAAAACGAGACATATTCGATGACGTGACTTGATTACGAAAGGAATTTAGACTCTATATTGGATTGTGATTCTCAGCTTCCAGTAGTTTAAGAGTTTTAAAAATTTATATTTTTCTTTCGAATTTCCTTTGTTGACTTGCCATTTCCTGTGGCAATAATGAAAAGAAATTATATGTTGACGGCTCATATTTTGTATTATTCACAACTTACTAGGTATAATATAAGACCTTTTTGCTTTAATTTATTATGGGTAATTTAAGAAAACATTTTATAAAGACTTTAAGTTGTCGTACTGTTTAACACATTGAAGCGATCAGGAGTATGAATAATAAAATATACTGAATTTTAAAAAGTAATGGTTAAAATCATATTGCCAGGAGTGAAGCTGACATTTCTGCTTACATAACTGAGAAATGGGAATCCAGATCTAATTTAATTATTCTGGGTTATAGCAGAATAATAAAAGAAAAAATTTTAAAGCATAAATAGATTTAAGTTTATATAGGTCACATTATTCTTGGGTTGTAACTTCAGGTAACTGAAGTTACGGTATTAATATTAAAGACTTATCATTATTCTGGTCTGTAAAAATTGACATTATAAATAAAAAATTACAAATATCTTCGACTTCGATACCGATAATGCCAAGTGATTTAGATTATGAAGAAAGGAATATTAAAAAATGAATAAAAGAATAAGTAAGATTCGAGTAGAATAACTTTTAATTTATATTGGAATTTTTTAATTGGAGCAAAATACTTTGGCTGATTAATGCGCCGCCAACCTGGCACCTATTCAGAAATTTCTATATTCCATTATAAAGACGTGTCGACGCGTATTTATGCACCTATAATCCAAGAGACTTACTATTTATTTTGTTAACTTGGTAAACCTAAGTTTTTACCTTATAATTTACTCTCAGAATAATATCGAAGCAAATCGCAGTAAACCACATGCTTTTTGTGATTTGCTTCGATCACAGCAAATCACAAAATCCCCACGTCCCTGGTAGCCGGTGACATCCATTGAAATATGCTCAGAACCTAAAATATATCAATATTAAAAGATCACCTTTTTAGATGCAGTATATAAATTGATTTTTCATTTAATGATTCTCTCTGCATTTAATTAAGAGAAAATGTCATATATCAGAAGTATGTTTTTTTTTTTTTATAAAAAAAAATGATATAAAATTTAACTATATACAAAGAAAAAAATCATTTAACTTTTAACTTAGAAATCATTATGATTGTATTTACGAGTTAAAAGAAACCCAATGATCTTTATTTATGTCGCGTTTTTTTAGTCCTAGCAATAGTGTGTTTGTAGTAGTATTGCGTTTCCTTTCATCATCTGCTTGATTTTCTGTTTGGTTTTTATCGAATATAGCGCTGTAAAACAAGAATTTTATTTTATAATTATTTGCAGCTCTAAAAGCAATGTACATAAAATGCTTCTATCATTTCTTTATATAAATTCTTTACATGAAAAATATGATGTGATAAAATACAGTACTTTATTCTGAGAATTCATATTTCTTTTTTATAAATTTTGAATATCCCATATTCTTCTAACGAAAAATATGGGGAACTATAAGATTCTCTAATAAAATTTAATGATAGTCATTCCAATTATAACACTAACAGCCATTGTTTTGATCAAAATTATTGTTCATGTTAAGGCCACCATAAAAAAAAAATACTGTAGGTCCATTATTAGAATTACAACAAATTACATCTTTTGATGTTTTTACACGTTTAAATCGTAAATGTCGAAAAATAAAAATAAAACCTAGGCTGCTGAATGGTGAAAATATTTTATGAAATTATTTTAGAGTACCGGAATTTAGTATTTGTTTTACTAAAAAACGCTTTTAATGCTCTAATTTCATTCGCTTACTGTTTCGAATTAATAATGTTATAAATTTATTATCTTTTAGGATGTATTTTAGTATGTAATATTATTACTGGATTAGTGGCTGTAATTATACAGGGTTAGCAGAGGATATTATGAGAATATGCCAGACTTTGGGTTTATATTACGTTAATTATTAATTTGACGCATGCCATTTTTTCGATTTAAATATGTTATACGTCGTTTTTCAATCAGCATAAATTTATGATTAATAAAAACCTACTACTGTACTGCGTGTTTAGACTTTTGTTTAAATACTTAATACAGAATTTACATACCGTATTTTTGAGTAATAATGCTCATATGTGCGCTATTGAGTATTTTAAAGGCTGATCGTCCGACATAGGAAACATTTATGTAATTAGCTAATTTACATTGATCCAAACATGAGAGTTATTTCGTGACGCGTGAGTGTCATTCCAAAGCCAAGCATGTTATCTCATCGGGATGTTCTAAACAAAAAACAACTATGGGGTATTCTGTTCTTTCGCTTTCGTGCTAACATACAAATAATGGGAGTATCGAATGAAAAACCTACACATGATGCTACTGTTTACCAGTAACGGCTACTTTTGACGGGCGAGTGAAAAAAAAAACCAGAAATTGTCTAGAAAAATTCCACTGATTACCATGCAAGTAGGGATGATATGTGGTCCGGTCTTAGACTAATAGGCCACAGTTAGTCTTAAGACCGGCCTGGGCCTAAAAAAAATTGGTCTGCTCTAAGTCTTAAGACTGGATCGGTCTAGACTAGCAAAATCTTAAGACAGAAGAACATAATAGACCAGACTAGACTTGGACTAAAATTGACCAGACTGAACCAGACCGGACTGTTAACATCCCTACATGCAAACTAAAACTAGACCAGTGTTATATACACAAATTAATGATTAGTGTCCTCCAATAAGCTGGCTCAAATAGGCTTATTCCACACCCCATTGGCTTATTTAAGACTTATTTGATTTATAAGCCGTATAACATATGAGTGCCGCCAAGGGAAAACCCACAATCGGACTTTCATAGACGGCTAACTGTACACAAAATATAATTGAAAGTCCGATTGTGGGTTTTCCCTTGGCGGCACTCATATGATATATTCAAGAATATTGTACAAGTTATACAAATAAGTGATATTTTTATATATTATATAGTATAAAAACTAAGTAAGCCTATTTGAGCCAGCTCATTAAAGAACACTATTAATGATGCCTGACGAAACTATTTGCGCTGACGAAATGGTTTGACGTAACTACTGACGAATGACGAAACTCTTGACGAAATTAATTTGACCAATAAAATATAAAAATACAGTTGTCCATCTTTCAACAAGCTCCTCTATAACGACCTCTGAATATTCTAAATCTTAGATTTTCAATATTACCATTATTTCTTCATAAAGTTTCGTCGGTCTCTTCGTCAGATCTATCGGATACATTCGGGTTGATGATGCAAATCATCGGGGAATATTGGATAAAGGCGTCAAAAAAATAGAAATTGGATAGACATAAAAAATTATTTCCATTAATTAATTTTCAATTATTCCTAAAGGATAAATCACCTTCTTTAGTTTTTCTTACATTTGTCATATAAATTTGTTTCGTCATGAGCTCCGTCTTCGTCACGAGTTTCGTCATTCGTCATTCGTCATTCGTCAATTCGATGTTGCCTGACGAAACCGCTTCGTCATTCGTCAGTGACGAAAGGTTTCGTCATTCGTCAGGAACCATTAACACAAATACGAGAAAGTTCCTTTGTGACTGTCGTCTCGACAGGCTACTTCCCCTTTAAAACTCAAATTATGACTGCTGTCCGACAGGCCATAGTTCATATGAAAACAAATAAGCAATAACTATCGTCTATGCAGTCCAATGTCTGAAATTTGGTTGCGAAGTCTGCGGGCCGTAACAAAATTTTAGATTTCCGCAACCAAATTTGGAAGCACATACGCGAATTCCGCAAAAAAATTTGTAAAAATTTTTATCTATAAAGTCGATTAGATGTTTATGTGCGCAACTAAATTTTTATAAATTTTTATAATCTGCGGTCCGCAGCTAATTTAAAAATTGAATTTCAGACACTGATACAGCCTGCTAGGATTGGGTAGGGGTGGGAACCAGACAAAGTCGAAAACAAAAATTACCTATTCTGGAAAAAAAGCCCATTTCCTTAAATACTAATTAAAACACTACTACATACGAAGTCATACGATAAATAATGACAATGCATCAAATGAGACAAATGACTTTCGTATCAGGATGCTACTTTTCGGGTTATTACACAAAAGTACGGTATGTACATTTATTTGACTTATGCATATACTGATATATGTAAAATGCTGTGATGTTTAAACCACTTAAAATACATCAACTTGAGCATGAGAATTAACAGATACAGTCTACTCTTTCTATAACGAACCCTCGGTTCTGGCCAAAAAAAAAGTTCATTATATAGAATTACTATGTTTTCTTAATAGCCGTAGCTCTTGTTATACCGAACTAATATTAAAATTTAGAAAATTTGGGTTCATTATATCCAGAGTTCGTTATAAAAAGGTTCGTTATATCCAGAGTTGACTGTATATAATCCAGTTACAATACTGCAATAGTAAAAGAAATAAAGTAGATAGAAACAAATGTATAAATAATAGTAACATTCTTTTTTCAGCTACTTCGGTGTCGTTAAAGTCTGGAACTGTTTATGCTTTAACATATGAATATCTGGTATGCCAAGTAGGAAAACTGGCACGCCTAAAATAATTTAGTATTCCATGTGGCATGTCATTTAGCAAATAGTACGTCAGGATGCCACCCTGGCATGCCATAATGTAAGTTATAATAAAAAATTTCTTTAGAATATCATTTATTTAGTTCAACCTATTCGATTACATGAATATAATTTGTCTGGAGCGAAGCCGAGGATACTCTATTTCTACGTAGAGTAAAAAAATACTTATACACTACTGCTAAAGCATTTAAATATTAAGCTCCAGACAGCTACTGTATGCTTTTACTTAGTTATAAATAATGTTATGCCTTAATAGATTTTAAGTATTTTGGCATGCCGCAATGATATGCCTATGGCCATCACGCCAAGTTCCTTAATGCCAAGGTTACATGTAAATATTAATTTTAATACTTTCGGAAGGTATATATTTTTTCGTCCTTGTCCTCCCGTCTTAGAAGTGTCCCAGATTTAACTTATAAAATAATTTTAAAAATTCTATCATATATAAAATTGGATTTTAAATACTTGTTAAGGGCCTTTGATCTTAATAAAATTTTGAGCTATTGTCATTTTTGACCATCTTAGAATTGTCTCGTCTTTTCTTAAATGTCCCATGTACAACATTGCATAACAAAAAACATAATTTGTGTAATATTAAATAATATAATAAATTGTATGCAATGAAATTAAATTGATTCACAAACAATCCACATGAACAGCTTTGTAAAAGAAGTAACACCATGTAAATGCATAGCGTAATATATCACTATATGATGAATAATCATTAGTCAGTCTGATGCATTATCGGTTGACCCCATGCCATCACAGTGGTTATTCCAGTCCCACAGCTCACTGCACTGAACTCTTTCATACTCTAAAGAATTTTAAGTTTTTGTATCACTAAAAATAGGACAGTTTGGTAAACTGTGCTCGTGTTTACATGATTAGCAATATTTAAGTATGAATACATGCATTATTCTTGTGGAATGTCCATGTAAACATTTTCTGTGCCAAAATATAGACGATGAGGCCTTATTATACATATTTGTTAACTATTTATTTTTAACCTTCTTTTCTTCTTGATAGTCTTTCATTTATTTTCTAACTCTAACCCAATATGTCGTTACCTTTAACCTACGGTGAGGATGATGAATCAAATCTTATCGAAATGGTCAATAATTATGATTGGTCGAAAACTTCGCTTGGCCCTATGGACTCGTGGGAATTTGAATTTAGAGAAACTGTGGTAATTTATATCTTCTCAAAATTCGTTTAATTTTTTATCTATTACAATTTTATAAATTCACGCGTAATATTAGAAACTGTGTCTAACCACCGCGTTTCCTACTGCTATTTATGCTGGCGCTGATTGGACTTTGATATACAATCAATGTATAGAACTTTCCTTAGCTGTTTAAATTATTTTTAAATTATTTTTATGCAATAAATAATATCTGTTATATAGCATGGCGGCCATTTTTAAAAGCGAGACATCCACATGGCAAGTTACAATTTCGCGTCATATATTTATAATTTTTGTAATGCTATAATTCATGTTTATTATTAAATAGCATTAGGAAAACCACTTATTGAAGTTTGGCCTGAAATATATGATAATGTTGGACCAATTTTCGAAAGGTATCAAATTTTATTCGAAAATATCTAAAAAATTTTTCTTGAATAATTTCTTAGCTAAAGTTAATTTATATAGTGTAAGGGCGACAGGAAAAGGAAAATATATGTTTGAAGAATGTCTTGAAATGCAACGTGATGGGTATATAGAAGAAGTGTACTTTAACTATACACTTAGCCCAATTTTTAAATCTGATGGTACAGTTTGGGCTGTATTTAATGCGGGTTGTGAGGTTACTCAAGAAATTTTGAACGTTCGAAGATTAAAAACTCTTGATGAACTTGGATGCCGATCAGCTGGTTAGTTAATCATTGTTCACAAATATCATTATAGATTATTGTAACCCATTGAATAGAATCATATTAACACACCTGAATTATTTCTAATATTTCTCGAAGATGCTGATTCTTTAGAAGGTTCTTGTCACCTCATTATGTCAATATTACGAAATAATAGCGCAGATATACCTTATGCCTTAATTTACCTTGCTGAAAATAGTAATAACTCAAAGGCTGGTTTTGAATATCAGACTGCTCGTTTAATTGCTACAACTTTTGATGAAGTTTGTGAAAAAAGAGAGTTTGTTCACAGGAAATTAAAAAGATGTATTCCCGATTATTTCCCAGAAACCCATGAAATAATTGATTTAGCAAATGATTTTGATGAAAGCTACGAAACATATATGGAAAAAAAATGGGCTACATCAACTTATTCATATTTAAAATGTAAATCTTGGCCAATACATCTTGTAATAAAAGAAGGTAAACACATCAACGTACTTTTAAGAGATGAATCTCAGGCGATACTTTTACCGACAAAAGTTTCATTTGGCAGACGAACTTTGTTTGCAATATTGATTTGTGGTATTAACCGACGTCGTAAACTTGATGACAAGTATTTGGAATTTTTACAAGTATGTAACATAATTTTTATTATCCGGAACCTTACTATGATAGTACCAACAGAATAACTCGAGCTATTTTGATGATAATTGCATCATCATCTTCGTTATTTGATGATGACGCAATCATCACCAAAAGAAACTCGTGTCATTCTGTTGGTTCGATCGTCGTCGTAAGATGCCTGATAATACCGTTATTGAATGCTACTCAGCCAATAACCTGTTTGTCTGGCAGTGAATTTAATATGTCATTTCTGGGCCCCAGAAGCTGACATATTAACTTAACAACCAGATAATGAAATTATTTTTACAAATAATTTTCGTTATTGGCTGCTTCGCATCCAATAACTCTATATTATTTATCGATTTCGAAAATACTTAAATACATTATAAATTTGTTAGTTGACCATGAGTCAAGTAAATTCATTTTTGATGCATGGAAGATCAGTAGAAGAAGAAAAAACGCGTTCGAAATTATTGGCTGATTTAAATCATGAAAAAATTACGTTTTTCCAAAACATAAGTCATGAATTAAAAAGTATTATTATTAATTCGTTAAAAATATATTGATTGATTCTTTTGAAATTGTATCGCACGACTTACTTATTTATTTGGTCCGACTCTTACTAGCTCCATTGACTTTAATGTTATCACCGCTTGAGGACGTCATTAACACGTGTTCACAGGAAGCACAAATGATGTCGCACCTTCGAATTATACGACGTAACACCTGTCGCTTGCTTAAACTAATTAATTCTTTGCTCCAGGTAATATGTTACTTATTAAAAATTCGTTTAGTCCGCAAGCGAGATCATCATTTTAAAGTTGTTCCATTTTTCACATATAGTATTCGAACATAGAATCTAACAAATTAGAAGTAAATTATCGTGAAACAAACATAGCTGAGCTTACACGAGAACTAGTCATTAATTTTGCAAGCATGGCTAAAAAATTTGGCTTAGATTATATAATTGATATTCCAAGTCAAGAGGATTTTAATAGAGCCGTGAACGATAAAATTTACCTAGATCATGATATGTACGAGACGATTGTTTTTAATCTTTGTAAGCGCTTTCCAAAAAAATAAAATGTATTTAAGACGTGTGGTTTTATTAGTTAAAGTAACACCATTCCTGTTTAAAGGTTCAAATGCATTAAAGCATACATGGAGTGGACATGTCAAAGTTCGTCTATGTATTGACTCAATATATAAGAAAAAGATGATAGTTCTTGAAGTGTCAGATACAGGTTAATACTATTTCTTATTAAATTTATTACAATCTTCGTATCTTTTGTATCTCTTGCAGTTTGATCTCCTGTAGCATAGGTGACCCTACTCTATAATCAATTAATTATATATTACAAAATATCCAACTTATTTTAGGAGTTGGTATTCCAGAAACTGCTCTTCCAAATATATTCCAGCGTTTTTATCGTGTAGGAGGATCCCAAAGCTCACGTAGTCATGAAGGTACTGGAATAGGTCTTGCTCTTGTGAAAGAACTTGTCACGCGTCATGGAGGGGATATTACTGTAACCTCGGTAGTAAATCAAGGAACGACATTTAAATGTTGGTTTCCAATTGGACGTCAGCATTTATCAGTAAATCACGAATATCATGTCAATGAAAATTTGCAAAGCCAAGAACAAAAATTATATTCAAAACGGCATCTTTATTTAGAAGAAAGCTCACAATGGATACAAAATAATCCAGGTTTAACCGAAGATGATTTAATGAGTCAAGAATTAGATGACTATGATATAGATACGGATAATACAGTTGAAGATACTGCATTTCATTTATTTATGGATGATTCTATAAATATTGTCGATAAACAGTACCGATATCAGATATTGCTTGTTGATGATAGTCCAGATATGCGGTAGCGATATCTTTATTCAATTTAATTGAGTTTTCTTTTTTTGAAAAAAAAAATAATTTATAAATTGTTTTTGTTTCGCATTATTTGTAGAAGTTACCTAGCAGATTTACTAAAAGAGTATGACGTACATTGTGCTTGTGACGGCCGGGACGCTATTCGAGTTTTAAAAAATCTTAACCAGCTACCAGATTTAATTCTTAGTGGTAAATTATTACTCATTTACATAATCATATTTCTATTTTATATACTAAGCAGAATAGTCATTATAATAACTGAATTACATATTTGAATTCGATAGATATTATGATGCCAAATATGAATGGATATGAATTATTAGATGTATTAAGGTCTAATACACAAACTCAACAAATTCCTGTGATATTACTATCTGCAAAAGCCGGTGAAGATTCTAGTGTTAAAGGTAAACGGTTTAACATATTAATATTTCATTCACCTTTAAATTTTTTAAATTTACAAATTCAATACTTTATGTATTCATTTTAGGATTGGATAAAGGAGCAGATGACTATATGACAAAACCATTTTCTGCTCGAGAACTAATTACTCGCATTCGCACTAATATCGAACTCTCACATCTTCGTCGTAAATTACTATATCAAGAATGCAGACAAGAACAGATAAAGCAACTATTAACTTTAATTTCAAACAAAATACTTTCGGGATTTGATTTGAAGGATACACTTCCAAATATTATTGAAGAAATCCATCATTTATTACCATGTGAAAGAATATTCATTATTTCATTTGAATCATCTGAACTTAAAAACCATACTATGATCGCTTTATCTGAAAATTCGACGAGTGAGACGCCGATAAATGCGTTACTTATGGAAAAGTCAATTGCTAATTCTCAAGAACTTTTAAATAATGATTCTGACCTAGAAATTTTATCTGACGTATATTGTTCTGATACTTGTAAAAAAGTGTCCATGTTATCTGCTAAAATAAAAATGAAAGATAGCTACTGGGGATGGATAAAGGCACATAGACCACCAAATTCTGTTTGGCTCGATTCAGAAATAGAGTTATTACAACAAATATCTAATCAATTAGGTTTAGCTATTGATAATGCAAATTTATTAAGAGAGAATATGGAAAAGGAAGTGCAGATAAAAGCTACAGAAGTTGCCAATGAGGTCAAGGGTCGAATACTGGCAAATACTTCCCACGGTATAAAATATTATTTTCATAATAAATTTTTCATCAAGTCAACTAACCTAAGACTATTTCCTAGAATTACGAACTCCATTAGGAGCGATAGTGGGCATTCTTTCATCTTTTGATGATACTTCTCTGACTGGAGATCAAAAGGACATGATTAATATCATGACACGTGCTTCAGATTATGTTTTATCTACAGTCAATAATATTCTTGATGCAGCAAGATTGGATGCAAATAAAATAATACTAATAAATCGTATCTTTGATTTGTTGGGCTTATTTGAAGATACAATTGAATTGTTTGGAGAAAGAGCAGGTGCTAAACAAATTGAGTTAGTCTTAAGTTGTGAGTTGGATATACTGCCAAAATATGTTAAGAGTGATCCTGAAAGGTGATTGAATTAGTTATTTTCGTAAGAAATGTGTAGAAGATCGAAGCATATTATTTACTTTTGTTTGCTGCATATCTTATAGATTAAAACAAATTTTGTCTCATTTATTGTCAAATTCGTAATTATATCTCTAAAATTTCCTCCATTCTTATCGTTCGTTATCAATATACAGTGATTTATTCCTGATTTCTTTAATCTAAATAGAATTAAATTTACAGATGAAGGTGAGATTGTAATGAAACTTTCATTACAGTCGCAGAAAGTCACAGATATGCCAACTAGAAATGCAAATTTATTGATTGAAATATATGATACCGGAATTGGGTAAACGAATTATAATAAAATGATCATTGATACTCTATAGCTTATATGCCATTTAATAATTAATATGATTTCTTAATTAATAGAATTGATCCTGAATTTATGCAACATATTTGGGAAAGCTTTTCACAAGGAGATACAGCAAAACAACAAGGTACAGGACTCGGTCTCACAATATGTAAAAAACTAGTAGAAATTAATGGTGGAGAAATTAAAGCAGAAAGTCAGTTGGGAAAAGGAAGTAAATTCTGGTTTACTTGGAATGTCGAATTATTACCTGATACTTCAGAATTCCAAGATGTCTCGCTTAAGGCACTACTTGATGAACAAATCTGCTATGTTTTACCATATGCTATGACATTAAAACGGGTATTAATAATTCATCCAGTCGAAAGCGTAAGAAATGCAATGGTAAAATATCTTGAACAGATTAAAAAAGTTGATGCTTTTGATACTTTTGATAAAGGTATTCAGGAAATAAAAAGTTATAAACAATTGTATAATAGATTCGCATACGATATAATATTCATCAGCCTTTATGAAAAAAATGAAGAAGAGGTCATAAAAGCTACATCGGAGTTAAGAGAAATTGCAACAAATAGAAATAATTTCTTGATAATCTTTATAGCATTTCCAAGTAATACAGGAAAAGCATTGGCAGAAAAATTGGTTAGAAAAATTGGTGGTCAAGTTGCTATCATTTATGTACCGATTACATGGAAAAAACTAATTAATCAATTTTCACGTATAAAGGATAGCAAAGTCATGGACGAAAATTGTGTTATTGAGAGCTTACCTGTAAGCAACCTCAACAATACAAATATTTTGAAGGGAGTTGCAGATGATGATGATCAAGATAATAATGAAGGTACAGCTTCTAATATATTAAAATCTATAAGTAGGGATATTTTGTATTTGATACGGTTATTCCTGTTTTTTTACTTCTTTTTACAGATTATAAACTTCTTCTTACGTTGTTTGAAAACATAAATATTTAATTTTTATTTAATGTCAATATAGTTAAATTTCATTTTTTATTAAATTTATTATAATAATTTAATATTTTTATATAGGACAGACTTTGCTGTCAGATGCTTGTATATATTTTTGAAAAATTTTTATTCACATAATAATAATTTAAAATACGTCCTAAAAAATAGTTAAATTCTTGCTATAGAAAATTGTACAAAGTGTTTGCATAGTCAAACAAGGAACATTCGGATTATACAGTTATATCTCCTGCAAAAAATCAAACATTTGATACAAGAGTTAACAGATGATTGATTATACAATGAGCTCCGAACGGAGCTCAAGGGTGGTAGGCCACGGCGTCAGGCGTAACCTGACTCAACAGCTTGAGCAAGATGTTTCCCACCCCATTCACATCTCTGTCAATGATCAACCCACATTCGTCACATTTAAATTTCTTGTTTCCACCTAAATTGTTCTTAACATATTCCTTGGTATAAATTATAATCTTTTACTAGGATATTCGCTCATCTTGTGTAATAAGAATTGTCAAAATCGAAAATGACCCCACGTTAACATATTACATGCAGTTTTCGTTCTGATTTTTCGTTTTGCTCGCCTTATCATTTCTTGGGTTTTGAAAATCGGTAAAACGATCGTTTGGTAGTTGTCACATAGTTATCTTGTTATTTTCTTATGACAATCATCAACCAAATTATGTATCTTGTGATAAATTTGTCACATTTTTTTTTTTGATCACGTAATGTTTTCTTGAATTCACCTCATTTGATTGACTTTGATATTTATCGTGATGAATGCAGAGTCTTGATAATCTAGAGAAATTGTTATTACAAAACTCTACAACATTTCCCATATCCACTGATTTGATTTTTAGGGTCTTTTTTCAATAAATGGTTACACAACCTTTTGCTATTAAGTGTGATATGAAGAATAACAAATGAAACATTCAATAAAAACAACTTCTAGCCTTTATATGAGATAAACAAGCAATAAATACTAAAAAAACAATTACACTAAGTGTAAAAAAAGCACTATCACTGGTTGTTGAAGCATTTGGGTATATTTGGGTAGTGAATGATTGATTGTATAATAGGTAAGAGCAAATTCAGAAGTCATTTTTTAGGAAAATAGCCTTTTAAATCTAATGTTAGCCAATAATTAAACATGCAGATATTGCAATATTATATACACTTAATTATGGCTTCAAAGTAAGTTTAAAAGACAGTTTTTGTAAAAATTCACTTTGTAATAAATTTTAACAACAAATAATTCTCAATTATGATTAGCTAATTTTGAAGTTAAACCAAATTAGTGAATATGCTCTAGGATCATATCCTGTTACAAAAGATTTAACACCAGAATCCAGATTAATAATTCTTCTTTTTTTCATTTCTTATAGTAGAAGGTATTGGTAGTGTTGTATATGAGATAATTTTGAACATTTTTTTCAATTAAAATTACTCAAATTTTATTATAATAATCTATTTTAATTTTTTATAAATGAATTCAGCATTTAAAAAAAATATATAATTATATATTTTTTTAAATTACTGTACTTTATTGATTATTTAAACTTGAGATATAAGCTTGGACAATTTTGGACAATATTAGACATTAGATATTAGACATAATATGGATGCATCACATGTATAATACTGGGTATTAGTATATGCAAATAATATATGTTTAACTTATCTCTTGATATAATAATCTTATTTTTATTTTTTATAAAATAATTTACTTTTCTTGATTTTTTTCAAAAATAAATTGTTCTTTTTCATAATTACAATCTCTTGTATCTAATCTTGCTTACAATATTTTTTTAATTTGAATCTTATTATAAATTTTTGTTTCTTTTCTAATTCAGTTTTGAGATTCTTTTTAAATTCCAAAAAAGCATTATCACAGATTCCAAAGTCTCTAATATCTAATACTTGTTATTTTTAAAATTTTTCTTGTTTATCACAAGCTTATATACCAACTTTAGATTCTTTACTCCTAACTTGTAAATCTTTAAAATCTGATTGTAGGTCTATTTGAATATGCTTATCTATCTCTTTAAAATTGCTTGCTGTTCTTTGTTAGAATACAAATAAATCTTGCACATCTTTAAACTTTCATTTTTTTGTTGTTTTCCTGTCTTTGTTGTTTGCTTTTTTTTTTCTTATTGTCTTTTGTAAAATATAGTTTGCAGACTGTTATGTCTGGTTGTAAACATGGTAACAATTAATAACAAATCTTTGGCCAGTTCTCTATGATTAGTATTTTGTAATTTTATATCCAAACTAAGAACCATGAATCTGACCTGATTTTTATAAATCTATTCAATGTATTTATTAGCAAATCTATATAATTGATTCTTTTTAATAGATACAACTTTTTAATAACTTCTTTGATGTATTAGTTCAGAAGAAATAAAAAATTATTTCTTTCAAAATTAAGTTTTAATTCAATATTCAGGTATTTATATAGTTGTTTTTTTTGCTTGTCTGAGCTGACTTGTGATTAACAGTTTTTTTTTGTTTGAATTGCTCATTGTCACAGAATTAATCAATATAGAGTAAACTATACCAAATATTTGGTTTAAATTATAGAAAATGGACAAATACTTATTTGTTTATTTATTAATTTAATTGATAATCCGTGAGTCACCGAAAGAAAATGATCTGCAATTACTAAATAAATATGATAGAAATTAATTAATAAAATACCTTATTTAGAAATGTGAAAATTTTTACGTATATATATATATATACATACAGTAAAATACTGTATTTGGTGGTATGTATATACTATATATATGTATATACCTTTTTAATAACTTACAAAAATTTTTAGCCTGGTTACTTCACTATAGTGAAAGTAGCATGTATATACTGTACAATTGCAAATTAGAACTTGTTAAAAGCCACATGCTATTTCAAAACTCTGATTTAAAACTTACCTGCTAATTAAAAACCTATTAGAATTAGCTTAGTCTTAGGAATATTAATAGCCTGGTCTGGTTTATTTTGGTCTGGCTTTAATCTAGTTTATTATAGTTTACTGTATAGTCTAAAGAGTTAATTAAACCAGGCTAATCCAGACCAGTCTAGTCTTAAAACTAACTGCAAACTAGGTTCAGATTGGTCTTAAAACTAAATATGATCTATTGATTTAAGGCAACTACATATAGTAAAATCTCTACTTAGTCTACTTACTGCTAGTTTAAAGCAATCTAATTTAATTTAGCCTACTCGCTAGTTTAAAATATATAAATGTATTGTATATAAATAATCTAATAAATAATTTAAAATTATTTTAAAAATACATATTCAATTCCAATAATAAAAATTTAACTAGTAAAGAAAAAAGTATATTTATTTAATTTCAGTTATATATATATTTATTTGTCTTTTTTTGCATACTTTAGCCTATATTATACACTTTTAATTTCTAATTGAAACTAATTCACCAAAAACCAAATTCTATGTTTAAAAAAATTTCAATTCTATCTTTAACTAAACACTAATCCTAACCCAATCTTATCATTAGCTAATTCCAATTCTATATTGTTTATACTTATTTACCATTGCATAAAACCCTTCAATCAAATTAGCCCTTACCGTTACAATATGTCTATCTGTGCTAGAAGTATTCTGATTGGCTTGCTTATACAAGCATACAAATATATGAGTACTTTCAAAAGAAGCTATTACACATTATAAGGACTTACGGCTGGCAACCCTACTTGTGATATAAAAAAAATCATTAGATGATGAAATTATCACTGTTTGCATATTGATGAAACTTTAATCAAATTTGTAGATCACTACGCACTCATACAATCATAATTGTAAAGTGCATTTTTTGATCTTAATAATCATGCAACCGGACAACAATCAGGTGATTCTTCAAGTAACTGTATAGATGTGCAGATTTCTAAATTTGATCAAAGTTATATCAATATGCAAACAGTGCAAAGTAAATCCTTATTACCAATACTTACAATACTACCACCCTTCAAATTATTTATTTGCATAAAGATTATGAAACTAAAAATCAGTAAATAAAGTCTGCAATTAAGAGAATAAATTAAAATTGGTAAGTGATTCTTCATACCTGCTTATGATATGCTACGAATTCTTAATGTAAATACATAATTTGGTCAATTTCTAATATGATAATTTATTCAAACTGGCAAGTGTTCATATTTCTTCATGTGATAAGTTCACAATTTTTAATGTCTATATATTATTTGGTTCAATTTCTAATAATTTATTTAAATCCGCAGATACCTGTTCATCATACGATAAGTTTCTTTATGAACTCTTAATGTCTCACGCATCATTTGGTTTAATTTCTAATAACTTAAATCTACAAGTAATTCTTCATATCTGTGCTTATTATGAACTAAATTGCACCACGACCTTTTAATGCAAATACATCATTTAGATCAATTTCTAATAAGATTTAAATCTGCAAATAGTTCACCATACCTGTTCATCATGCAATAAGTTTCTTCATGAGCTCTTAATAACAACATCATTTGGTTCAATTTCTAATGGTTTATTTAAATCCGCAATATACCTGTTCATCATGCGATAAGTTTCTCCATGAACTTTTAATGTCCATGTATCATTTGGCTCAATTTCTGATAATTTATTTAAATTTGCAGATAGTTCTCCATACCTGTTTATTATGCAATAGGTTTCTTCGTGAACTCTTAATGTCCCATGCATCATTTGGTTCAATTTTTAATGATTTAAACCTGCAAGTGATTCTTCATATCTGTGCTTATCATGAACTAAATCACACCACGACCTTTTAATGCAAATTCATCATTTAGATCAATTTTCAATAAGATTTAAATTTGCAAATAGTTCACCATACCTGTTCATCATGTGATAAGTTTCTCCACGAACTTTTAATGACCACCATCATTTGGTTCAATTTCTAATGGTTTATTTAAATCTGCAACATACCTATTCATCATGCAATAAGTTTCTCCATAAACTTATGCATCATTTGGCTCAATTTCTAATAATTTATTTAAATTCGCAGATAGTTCTCCATATCTGCTCATCATGCGATAAGTTTCTTCGCAAACTTTTAATACCCCATGCATTATTTGTTCAATTTAAATCCACAAGTGATTCATCATCTCGGCTTATCATAAACTAAATTGCATCACAGCCTTTTAATGCAAATGCATCATTTGGATCAATTTCTAATAATCCACAAATAGTTCTCAATACCTGTTCATCATATGATAAGTTTCTCCACGAACTCTTAATACTCACGTCAATTTCTAATGATTTACTTAAATCCATGAATAGCTTTTCATACCTGTTTATCATGTAATAAGTTTCTCTATGAACTTCTAATGCCACGCATTATTTGGTCTAATTTCTAATAATTTATTTAATCTGTAAGTGATTCTTCATATCTACTTATTATAAATAAATTGTACCACGACCTTTTAATGCAAATACATTATTTAGTTTAATTTCCAATAATTTATTTAAATCAGCAAATAGTTTTTCATACCTGTAACAAGTAACTCTTAATACTACATATCATTTGGTTCAATTTCTAATCATTTATTAAATCTGCAAGTGATTCTTCATACTGCTTATTATGAAATAAATTGCATGAGATTTTTACTATTTCTTCTACAAATTTGCTCTAAAATTTTAAAATTTATTAAAAGATTTATGTAGTGCTTGTATTATATCAAAAAATTATAATCAAAACTATCTTGTTTAAAAATTATATATTTTATTTATATAAAAATCATTATTTTTTTAAATTTTTCAAGTATTACCTGTTTATTAAAAATTAAATTTGGTGCAAAACTATACAAATTTGCATTCCAGAAAATTTTTTACAAATTTTATAATATCTCATTATCTAGTAATTGAATTTAATAATTTTAGTAGTATTCAATTTATTTTATCAAGCTAGATTGAATAGTGCACAAATAGGGCCTTTGTAATAGAAAAGGCTAATACTACCCAAAAATAAAAATCAAGTTTTTGTTATATTTAAATAAATTTCAACATAGACTATATTTTTTAATTATAAATAGAAATTAATTAGCATAATAAAAAATTGAGATATTTAAAAAAATTTTCTTAAAAGCTTTATACATTATGAGATTACCTAATATAACTAGCTAATCAAATTATAAATATT
>CAJVPY010001525.1:0-19105 GCA_910591965.1 Dentiscutata erythropus | reverse complement strand
AATATTATGTCCAGACCGTAATTATTGCGCAATATTTCGGGCCGTAATAACTTACGTAAAATTACGTTAATATATTTCGCTGATATAAATAAGTCTTTATTGTATATAGGAGGGATGATATTAGTAATAATATAAATCTTATATATATATATAATATACAGGCTCTCAAATAATAAAGGCAGGATTGTCAAAAAAAAAAAAAAAAAAAATTTAAATTTGTATATATATCAGTGCTCACTATATATATAACACGCGTATAAATTTTTTTTTTTTTTTGTATTTGCGCTAATAAAAATTTTTTAAATTTATAATACTAGCCACATCTGTATAATAGATAAATTGCAAATTAGTCTACATATTTATGGTAATTATAAACAAATTAGTCTACATATTTATAGTAATTATAAATAAGATTATATTTGTAAGTTAGAATTACATTCGTTATTTTCTAGTAATTGAGGATGATCTCGACTCTCATCTGTTAGATCATTGAAACGCGGGTTCAATTACCCTCATTTGTTATTCTCTAGTAATTGAGGGTGATCTCGACCCTCATCTGTTATATCATTGAAATGCAGGTTCGATTACCCTCATTTGTTATTCTCTGGTGATATGACCCTCATCTGTTAGATCATTGAAACGCGGATTCAATTACTCTCATTTGTTATTCTCTGGTAATTGAGGGTGATCTCGACCCTCATCTGTTAGATCATTGAAAATGCAGGTTCGATTACCCTCATTTGTTATTCTCTGGCAATTGAGAGTGATCTCGACCCTCATCTGTTAGATTATTAAAAACGCAGGTTCGATTACCCTCATTTGTTATTCTCTAGTAATTGAGGGTGATATCGACTCTTATTTGTTAGATCATTGAAACGCAGGTTCGATTACCCTCATTTGTTATTCTCTGGTAATTGAGGGTGACCTTGACCCTCATCTGTTAGATTATTGAAAATGCGGGTTCGATTACCCTTATTTGTTATTCTCTTGTAATTGAGAGTGATATCGACCCTTATTTGTTAGATAATTGAAATGCGGGTTCGATTACCCTCATTTGTTATTCTTTGGTAATTGAGGGTGACCTTGGCTCTCATCTGTTAGATCATTGAAAACGCGGGTTCGATTATCCTTATTTGTTATTCTCTGGTAATTAAGAGTGACCTTGACTCTCATCTGTAAGATCATTGAAAACGCGGATTCGATTACCCTCATTTGTTATTCTCTGGTAATTGAGGGTGACCTTGACCCTCATCTGTTAGATTATTGAAAACGCGGGTTCGATTACCCTCATTTGTTATTCTCTGGTAATTGAGGGTGATCTCGACCCTCATCTGTTAGATTATTGAAATGTGGGTTTGATTACCCTCATTAGTTATTCTCTGGTAATTGAGGGTGATCTCGACCCTCGTCTGTTAGTTCATTGAAAACGCGGGTTCGATTACCTTCATTTGTTATTCTCTGGTAATTGAGGGTGATCTCGACCCTCATATGTTAGATCATTGAAAACGCAGGTTCGATTACCTCATTTGTTATTCTCTGGTAATTGAGGGTGATCTCGACCCTCATTTGTTAGATCATTGAAAATGCGGGTTCAATTACCCTCATTTGTTATTCTCTGGAAATTGAGGGTAATCTATATCCTTATTTGTTAGATTATTGAAAACGCGAGTTTGATTACCCTTAAAATATATACAAAAGAAGGCTTTTAACCAAACGTATAATAAGTGATTGTATATATCAGATATCTGAATAAACGTGTTTGGTACCTCCAGAGGAACCGGACACCAATATACGTGTTTGGTACCTCCAGAGGCACCAGATGCCAATAAAGGTGTTTGATACCCACAGAGGTACCAGGTATCAACAAACATGTTTGGTACCTCCATAGGTACCGGATATCAATAAACGCACCCAATATCAATAAACGTACCTCTGTAGATACTAGATACCAAATACCGTATAGTTCCAAAATTAAGCAATATTCATCATTCGGTAGAGTTAATATTTGCTATTTCTAATTAAGCAATTTCTATCTGGATCTACTATTTCTTCAAATTCAGACCACTTTGTAAATTAAGCAACGTACGTATATAAGCATGCACTAATATTGTTGGGGTGTAGTCTTGGCCCAAGTTCGGCCTAAATTAATAAAACTTTGGGTCTACAAAAATCTTTGGCTTAAGAAGGCTTTGGGTCTGCAAAAATATTTGGTTTAACGCCACTAAAATAAGGGACCGGTCTGTGAAATTTTGGCCCGAATTATTCTAGATTAAGACCATTTTGGGTCCGTGGACCACTAAAATAAGGGTCCGCTACATAGTGGACCCAGGATCTGTTAAACCAAATTTTCTTTGCAATCCCAAAACCTTCCTAAACCAAAGATTTTTTTAAACCCAAAGTTTTATTAATTTAGGCCGAGCTTTGTTTAATTCGGGCCAAAATTTTAAACTACACCCCAACGATATTAGTACGTTGATTAATTTAGGCGAACTTTTATTCGGCCCAAAATTTTACTGCCGGAATATTTTTGCGAACCCAAAGTTTTATTAATTTAGGCCAAGCTTTGTCTAATTCGGCCCAAAATATTACGTGCCAGACTCTTATTTTAGTGGACCCAGGATCCGTTAAGCCAAATATTTTTACAGACCCAAAGTTTTATTAAGTGAACCGTATGCTTTACGTGACGGGCTCCTTATTTTAGTGAACCCAGGATTGTGGACAGTGATGTAAATTGGATCGGCGCAGTACGCGCAGCGCATATAGATTTGCTCACTGTATATATAACGCGTGTATAAATTTTTTCTTTGTGCATATTTTTTTTGTATTTGTGCTAATAAAAATTTTTTGAATTTATAACACTGATTGTGGACCAGTGATGCAGTAAGCGCAGCACACATAGATTTAAATTTGCGTATAAATTTTTTCTTTGTGCATATTTTTTTTTGTATTTGCGCTAATAAAAATTTTTTGAATTTATAACATTGTTGTGGACCCAAAGTTTTTTTAATTTAGGCCGAACTTTGCTTAATCCGGGCCAAAATTTTAAACTACACCCAATGTACGAATATCGTTCACGTACGTGCGTTGGTTTATATATAGCGGACCCTTATTTTAGTGACCTAAATTCGGGCCAAAATTTTACTTGACTGACCCAAAGTTTTTCTTAGTCTTAATCTAGGTCAAATTTCGTTTAATTTGGGCCAAAATTTTACGTGAGAAACCCTGGACCCGAGGATCCGTTAACCTAAGTATTTTTGTGGACCCAAAATTTTCTTAACGTTAATTTAGACCGTACTTTGCTTCATTCGGGCCAAAAATTTAAATTACACCCAACGATATTCGATGTTGTGGACCTAGATGCTTAATTTAGGCTGAACTTTGCTTAATAGTAAAAATTAATATGTAGTACTAAATCGATAGATTTTTAGCAAAATATTAGTATTTGAAAAATTGATTCACCTCGCGTACTAAGGCCATATAAACATATAAAAAGTTTTTTTTATAAACATATAAAAAACCACTCGAGTAATTGTAAAAAAAAGTTAACAGTTTTAAAATTTTAATTAATTAAAAATTTTTAAATATTAATTTACATATTAAATTCAGCTAAAAAATGATGAATTAACTTTTGTAAATGAAAATTTAAAACTGATAACTTTTTTTATATCATTATAATAATTATTTGCCGTAAAAATTAACAGGAAAAAATTATTAGTACGCGAGGTGAATAAATTTTTCGAATACTAATATTTTGCTACTAATTTATTGATTTTGCCGATTAAAATCTGCACTATTAGTTTTTATGATACTTGACATAATTTTGATTAGTTAGTATATGGTGCATCCCAGTAGCAGACCCTTATTTTAGTGGGCCCAAGAGTATGTTTTTGAGGACCCAAAGTGTTCGTAATCTGGTAAAAAAATACTATATCTTGGCACAGTATATAAATAAATAATTGAACGGTGAATCTACTAAATAACGGTTCACATGGGTTAATAGGCAATATTATGCTAAAATTTTGTCAAAAAAAGAACGATTTTTTTCTTAGTTTTTACGTTACATCTTTATTACTGTAATATGAAATATACCATATTTTATACTATTCGCCATGATTACTCCTTAATAATTGTTTCGCTTTATTTAAATTCTTGTTAGATAAGGCCATGCAAAATTAAATAATTAGTTTTCATAACCCAGAAACTTCTAAAAAAAAATTTTTATATGTTTTACAGCTGTTTTCATAAATTCTGGGACATCTGACAAAAAATTGATCAACCGAATATTTGCCGATTCGATAAGTTTTGATTTATTGCTATAATCACACCTGAATCAGAAGTTTATCACTGCCGAATCAAAACTTATCGAACCAGGAAATATTCGGTCGGTCAAGTTTTTGCCAGATGTCCCAGAATTTATGAAAACAGCAGTAATAACCGGGTTGGTTTTAAAAAAAAATTTTATATAAATTTTATAAGATTTTATATATGAAATTTAAAAAAAAAAGCCAGCCGGCCGGGTCTACTTAAAAGTTTCATGTTATGAAAACCAAATAATTAAATTTGTATGGCCTAACATCTAACTTATATGTTATTCTTTTTCAAATGATTTAAACAATCAAATTTTTGTAAGGTAAAAATAAATTCATTTATCGAACCATGATTGCTAAATTAAAAAAAAAGTATTATCCATCATCTACACCACCATCTTCATCTTTTGGTAAGAATGGTTCGTAATTTTTTTTTAGCTTGTAATTTGTTTGTAAAAGTCTTGCCGGTCACCATCTTTCATTTTAAAGAAAAAATTTAACGTGCTTAAAAGGATTTAAAAAGGTGCAACTTTGTAATTCGAATATCAATTTTAAATAATATATTTTTAATTCTTCTTCTTTTGGTTTTAAGACAAAATCACATCCAAAAAATCCTTCTAATTTTGAATTTATATACATCCAGGGTACTTCCGTGTCTTTGTCAGGAAATTTATTCTTTTTTACTTTTAATTTAAATAAATAAGATTTAATATCATGAAGTTAGTTGAAGCCTCATTTATCAAAGAGTTTTAACTTGTCTATTTTCTAATGTAGTAACGCATTAATTAGAAGTTGCTACAGCTAAAATAGTGGCTATTCTTAAGGCAAGAATTACCTATATTCAACTCATTGAAAATGTCAAAGGAATGATTCAGGATGGTAAAACTTTTATTGAAAATTTATCAAAATTAAATGAAAATTTTATAGTAACATGGAACAATAAGAAGGCTACGGTTAAATATTTATTTGGACATAATACCAAAATTTTCTATTGAAAAATCAATTAATAGATATTTTTCAATTTTTAATTTTTAAATTTTCATAAAAGTACCAAATATTCCTATCATTTTTTATTAGAGTCTATTTCGAACCATGAATAATTTAATTTATCTAAAAAATCTTATCAACTCAGAATTTAATGGTAAAAATTATGAATATGTGTTAAAGCTTATCAAAGCATTGCGCGACAACCATCAAGACATCTCAGTATTTGAGGACATGCACAAAGAATCTTTAAAAAATTTGATGTATCAAAATTATGAATTGTTCAAAATACCTGATTTTTTGTATTATTATAACTCCCTATTAAAAAATGAGTTCGAAATAGACCTAAATCACAAAGAAAATGATTTTCTAACTCTCAGAGACATGATAGCGATCTCAGAAGATTTCGCATTGAAATTGTCCGGGTATAAATTTTAAACAAACAATGAAGATAACTTAGGTGGTGAAGAACTGTTGGAAAGATACAGTTACATATTCAGAAAAATAATTAAATAATAGTTGATTTACGTTTCATTGCACATTAATTATATTTTTTTAAGTTATATAATAAAAAAAAATAAAGATTATTTGACAAATTAAATATTTTAATATGAAATTTTCAAATTTTATTGAGGTGCATTTTTTTAGCTTTTTTTTTTTTTTTTACAGTTAGGTTAGGATTTAGAGTTAGTTTTTATAATAAAAGAGTATATTTGAATTTAAGTTACGTGTTTTGATTACATTTAATTTGTATTTCAGTATATAAAATTTTCTTGAGCTTTATCTTGGGAAACCTAATAAAAATAAATGAAAATTCTAGAAACCACACAAAAACTTTTAACAAAACTAAGCAATTTCATTAAATAAAAAAACAAATTACATCTGAACTCAATCAAGTAATATACAACAAATCAAAAAAAATGAAAGGGTGAAAAAAATAATCCTCAGTAGCAAAACGATAGTTTAATTGTAGTTTTTGATAATATTTTTGTAAGTTAAATTATTTTAGCATTTAAATCAGGATGATTGTCTATACTAATACACATGATACAACAATTAACGTTACTTATAAATGTAAAGTCTCAATTTAATAAATTTGTAATTGCCGGAGTGATAAAAGTTTTACTTTTTCTAATATATTTACAGTTAAGACTATTCTTCTTGCATCTTGCGTATATATTTTCACCCAAACACTTTTTTTTTCTGTGTCGACAATTTGTATATGCTAAAGCAACACGACGACGATTGCGATTGTATTTACAGCTAAGATTAGAATTCTTGCAATTCTTGCATGTTATTTCACCTGTGCACTTTTTTTTTTTTTTGACAATTTTTACATGCTAAAACTCGTTCATTCTCCATTAGAAGTATAGAAATGTGAAAACTTTGCAGATGATGATATTCGTGTAATTAAAAATAATATGTATATTATTTTTGATTTTATAGTTATACTTCTAAGATTTAAACTATGGCTTCTTTGACTTAAAGGATTAATCACAAAAAAGGATAATTGATATATGGATTTGAACTAAGATACTATCAAAGCTTATTTATTTATATAAGCAATTTGTAGTAACTTTAAAAAGATGAAAATACTGACTAAAACTTGCATGGTACCAAAGCACATTTTCGTTTGGAATAAAACAATGATCGGCATTCATTTCATGCTAATAAATAATAGTTACCCAGCTACATTGTTGTTAATTAAAGAAATATCATCAATCTGATTTGCTTTTATTTCTTTGTCCAATTAATCTCGCATAATTGGAAGGTAGGTGGACCCGGATTGAGATATTGCAACCTGTAAACCGCAAAGAATCCTTGCTCGGGCGACGTGAGATTTCGGGATTGTGTATTTACTATATTAGTGTTGTTAACTGGAAGCTACTGGAAGATAACTGGAACTTTACTGGAAGAAAATTAATAGTACTACTAGAACTTTTACTATTAAAAATTTCGATTGGAAGACTGAGAATTTTTACTGGAAGCAAAAATTAACAATACTGGACTATATTATAAGAAAAAATTTAGTGAATTTATAAGTGAATACCGTATCAAGTATTTAAGTTTAATTCGGCCATATCAAAATAGTGTGTTATTTCTATTAATTTGAACGAAAGTTTTTTAATTTTCTTTTTTCATACAATAAAAAAGATTTATGTCGATGTGGATACGTGAAATGAAACAACCCATTTCGTTTTCCTATTAAAAACAAATAAGATTTTTCAAATTCTCATTTAATTTCAAAATCTCCCATGTACTTAATATCTATTATTATTAAAATAAATATTGACATGAGTATGAAGAAATTTTAACTATTTAACAAAGCACTTCTTTATTTCATATTACAGAAAATTTAAAAATCAATGAACTATTTTATTTACACCGAATGCATAAGAATAATAATATCTGAATAGTTAACTATTCAATATAATTTTTATATTAAAAGATTTCAAAGAATGAACATTAATTAATTGATTGTTAATATTGTTAATATCTTTTAAATTTATATCAAGCTGTTGAATATAATAAGGTTTAATTTCGGGTTGTTGAAAAATAAATTTATAAGGTTTAATTTCGGGTTGTAAAATGTAAGGAACAAATTTATAATGTTTTCTTCTAGGTCTATATTTGTATCTGGGGAACAATTCATTATAGTACCTTTTTGCAATTTTGGATACTTTAGAATAAATTTCTTTTATTTCATTATTAATGTTATTCCATAACTTGAAATTATAAAGTTTTCCTTTCCATAACTTACTAGCTAAATTTGAAACTTTGTTTATGTCTTTTTCTTTACATAAAGAATTTCAGTAAGCAGCAAAATCTTTTCGAAAAATCATAAAACTATTTTGTGCTCTTGGCGGCGAATTGCTAGTTCTGATATTGGGTTGAATTAACTTTTCTAAAAGAAGAAAAGTTTTGGAATTAAGTTCATAAAATTCAGCAGTAGTAAATATTTCTTTAATTTCTTCATTTTGAATTGACATTATAAAAATGTGCCTAAATGCAATGAAATTCTGAATATATATAGACATTCTAATGCTACAATTATCTTACTGAAAAATTATCGTAATGTTAAAATAAATGTTTAGGATGATAAACAAAATTCATGTGATATAATATCTATTTTTATATACAGGAATTCCTAGAGTTCAGATGACTAAATCAATTTTATTTTTATTCGAAGCTTTCCCAAATGAAAACAAGACCTTGTTTTTAGAAAAAATTCTCAGAGATCAATTTTATTATCTGAATAAAAAGGCTAATATAATTATTTTACTTGTGATTAACTTTTTTGCGCAGTTTTTTGAAGATAATAAACTTATAATTTAACCAAAAAAAAGGATGCAAATAGCAGTAGTATGCACGTACCTGTACAATTTATTTGATTATTAATTGCATAACTTTGCTTAAACAATGGAGATATGTTAAGTTTTTGGTAAATTTATAATTAGCTTAAAAAGGAAAGGACGCTGATTTTGAAAATCACCAATAACAAAAGAATTAGAATATTGACTTATTTGAACAACAATGGATCAGAATTGGCATTATGTTTGGCGGTTTTGCAATAAATTGAATACCATATGGCGCCATTTAATTTACGTTAAACCAAACTCAGTGTATTGTTGAATAAAAAAATAATAAATATTATATATCATATTGTCATATTGCCATATTGCCATAATGCTATAGTATTAAAGCAATTCTTGAATATATTACCTATTTTAATATATTAACGTGGTGGTGATTGACGACTATAATTTTTGCTAAATAATAACCCGGCAACTAGTGATGTGACCCGAAATCCATTGGATTCCATTTTCATATTAAATTCAGTGAATATCTATTAGATTTAATATGAAAATAGATATTCAATGGATTTCGGGTCACATTGCTACTGGCAACACAATTATATTTTCAAATTCTTCTAACATCTATTTTTTTGATCCAAAAAAATTAATTTGATAACGATAAATATTTAGATATAGTTGGTTACACATATGGGGTCTTTGTCTTGAAAAGTTATAGAACATGTGTATTTACTATGTCCTATAATGTGATTTTCGAGTAAAAGGAAACGTTAGTCAGTGATGGATATCTGTAACGTTGAACTATATTTAGAAATATTCTCAGGGATCAAATTTATTGTTCAAACAATAAAGCTAACGTAATATTGACTTATCGTTCGTAATAGGGTGTTAGAGTGTCCAGAATTCAGCGGTGCATAATTCTGCTCGCTCTAAAAATATCTTTTTGTATTGTATTTAGTTTTTAAAAAATATTAAAGTCACGTTTATCTTATGGAGACAATACAAAAAAATATTTTTAGAGAGCAGAATTATGCACTGTTAATTAATTACATCATTCAATCAAAATAAATATAGTCTGATCGAATTATTTACAAAGACCAGATGGCTCATTCTATTGTTATTTCGAATAGTATAGCCCTTATTAATGAACAAATAAAAATTTAAATATATTCTTTTGTTAATGTTTTAAAAATAGAATGTTTTTTCTTTACAGCTGATTTGAAAATTAGTGTGACACTTGATACCTTTCGGTTTCATCTTATAAATCTTCGGAAATCGCATCGCTATTTTCGGACCGAGGTTCTGAAGTAGTGATACCGACTATACTCATGATAAAACTTATAAACTATCCACGTGATAGGTTAATACTATTTATCGTTATATTATTGAGGCTTAGATTAAAAACGGGAAAACCATCAAAATATAAACTGATTATATACTTGCGATAAAACAATGAAAATTATTTTACAATAAAATAAAAAGCTTATTTAGCATATTTACAATGAATAAGAATTAGAATTATTAATTCAATTATGAATTTATCTTGCTGGACAATTAGAACATTCATTTGCTAAATGTGATTCCATTATGGTTGGTATTTCTCTTTGCCAATGCTGACAATATTTGTATCAGACAAAATAGTATTTTCCAATTTTTTCATCGATTAAATTTATTAGTTGAAGAAGCTAAACAATTGCTAGTAGCGCTCAAATTATTATTTGACATATTGATAATTAATGATTCAACGTCCAATTCCAAATAAAATAAGTGATGTATTTATTTCAAAGAAGCGACGTACAAATTCTATTTTTTTTAAAGTACGTACCTATTTACATCAAAAAAGCTAATTTTATCACCGACTACGCCTATTTATTTTTCTAATTCGGAATTCTAAAAAAGAAAATAGGATCTTTTAAACTCCTAATTATTTTTGAAAAAAGTTAATTCTGAATATCTTTTTTATTTTGACAAATTTAACTATGATATATGTTAAAATCTGTTTTATTGCATGATAAAATCCAAAACATAGTGATATTAAAACGTTTAGTCAGCATCACTATTCTGAGTTAGAAGATGAAACCGAAATGTTTTGGGAAACGAGCAAATCTTTCGTGTTACACTAATTTTCAAAAACAAGCCGAAATAACGCTCTAGGGAACTGGCATGGGATCATTGGCATGTCATCTCCTCAAAAAATCAGGGTGGCATGCTACTTTATATTAATTATATTAAATACTATATATCAGGCATTAGTATATGGGGTCAATAGAAAAGAGACAACTCATTTTTAGTAATTTTTTTTTAATTTTAAATTAAAATATCTCAACAACTATTTAATTAAATTTGCTAAATTCTTTTTTATTTTAATTTTGGAATTATATAGAATTAAAATAAAAAAAAATTTATTAAATTTAATAAGATAATTGCTAAGTTATTTAAGCTTAAATTCAAGAAAACTTTTACTTAGAAAAAATTTGTCCTTTTCCCATGCTACATAGTGTCATGCATACATTTAGTATATTTATAAAAAATGTGTATCATGTATACTTTGCTGCTTTGCATGCATTTACATTTTTTTCTAGATGCACATTAATTGACCTAATTGAGATTTTTTGCCTATTAACTTTATAAATTGAAATATTGCCAAAATAATGTATTGTGATTTAATTATTAAATTATTGAATTTAAGATCCAAATTTATAATTAAACTATTTAAGTGAATGAACAAACACAAATAAAAATTTTTTTCTCATTTAAAATAAATTTTCAAAAAAAAATACAATCGTATATTGTTAAACTTTTTATTGTTATCATTTTTTTTGTTAGCATAGCCATATCTGATCAATGCTTTCGCAAAAAGAATGCACTGGACTCTTAAGCGCTTCAAAAAAAATTTAAGTATTTTACCAGAAATACTCCTTGCAAAGTTGGTGATCAAGCTTGTATAGAGAAGGATTTTGCTCTATGTGCCCAAAAGATACATGGTCAATTATTCCATATAATATTAATTTTATATGTGTTGTGCTTCCTCTCGTACTTAAAAGTGGTACTTCGATTACATGTGGTAAGTAGAGTGTCCAGAATTCAGCGGTGCATAATTCTGCTCGCTTTAAAAATATCTTTTTGTATTGTATTTAGTTTTTAAAAAATGATTAAAATCACGTTTATCTTATGGAGACAATACAAAAAAATATTTTTATAGTGAGCAGAATTATGTATCGCTGAATTCTGGACTCCCTAGTGGTAAGCTTAAATTAATAGAGAATAAACTTTAGATTAACTTATAATGATTTGACCTCCTTCATTAGATACAATAGATGATCAAAATTTAAGAATTCAGGATTCTCTTAAAGTAGCTAAAGGTTGTTAAAGAATAGGAGCAAATAATTTTATATGTTATTTTATTATTATTTATAAAACTTTTTCACGCTTGGGGATTGAGGTTAGGGAAGTCTTAGTGCCAGAACACTTTCACTTAAGATACCTTGAGAAATGTGTAAAATGGTGTGAGGAATTAAGATTGCCCACACACAGACAAGTTTTTAATTGTAAGTTACAATACGGTAAATTAGTCGCAAAAATAAGTTATTTTAATTTTCGTTTGGTAATTTGGTCAATTCCAAATTTTAAGAATATTTTCAGTTTTGTAATTTCAACACTAGTAAATTTATAAATTTCCTTTTATTTTTTATTCTTTGCAAAGACAAAATAAAAAATAAATAAAAATAAATAAAAATAATGATAAAAATAAAAAAGATTATCACAAAAAAAAAATATTATCATTTCACATAAATTTTTTATCATTTATAAAGCTCATTAATGATTGTATATCTAAGGTAGACATTCCCATAGAAGAATAATCAGGATTCCCTGACTGATCATATATTAGTGAAGAATTCTCCAAATTTTCTGTTGACTCACATCCAAGTTGATTTGATGTGTTTAGGCCCAAAATATCATCTGGTAGAAAAGCCCAAATTCGTGATCGTGATTGTAATCAAATGTTGCATATTCATCACTCTTTTCAGCATAAGTTTTTTGAATTTCACTTGACTCTTCAGAATAAGGCGTATTGATATTATTTTTTTCACTTGACTCATCATAATAAGGTTTTTGAGCATTATTTTCATTTGACTCTTCAGAATAAGGTTCTTGGGCATTATTTCTTTCACCTGACTCTTCATATTCAATTTTTTTTATATTTTTTAACCCATTTGATATAATATCCAGATAATTGGATGCTAAATTTTCTTCAGTTTTCGTTTTTTTAGAGGAATATTTTGTTTTTTCTTTTCTTTCTCTTTTATTATATTTATTTTTACCTTTATTATTATTATTTTTTCAAAACTCCAATTGTTCAATTTCAGCTAGTTGTTTATACTTTTCTTTTGATTTCGAATCTAATATATTCCACAATATTCCTGCTAATTTTGAAACTTCATGATTGCTTAACCATGGGTATTGCTTTTGAATTTCAAGGTGTATTCCATTTCGAAATATCAGAAAGCATTTTGCAGGTTTTGTTGCTGTTTTTTCATTTAACGGTGTGTCTGATTCAGTATTTAAAATGAATGCTGGGATTTTTAAATTTAACCAGAGCAGTTCCTTAATCATATTTTTGGAATTTACATTCTCATTATTACAAATTAAAACCGAAGAATAACCACACGGAATGAAAATAGTAATTCCATTAACTCCATTACTGCTTTTGATTTCTGATAGTAGGTTTGTTTCTTCAATTGGAGTAAAATTATCAAAAAACATAATTATACTCGATTTCTTTTGAAATTTTAGATTTTAGGACATTCATCTGAATTAGAGACAGATCAAATGCAATTTATACATTCAAATTGACAATACCTTTTTCTTTAGCGATTTTGTGTCTAGCGCCGAATCTAAGTATTTACATCGTATTTTTGCGTGACAATATCTCTGGATAATAATATTGTTTAGTATGTATTATATTATAGAAAATTGCCTGTTGAAGCAACACATTGCAGTATTATTTCGAATTGCGCTTAAGTCTTTTCTATATTTATTTAATCAGAATTTTCAGATTTATTTAAGCAATTGAAGCAATTGAGCATAGTCCAATCAACAACACGGTCTTTTAAAAAATTGTATTATTTTTAAATTGAAGATGAATTAAGTATTATACATGTGCGCCCAAATTATGGCAAAAATTTAACAATGATACATTTTATATTAAACTTCAAAAATAATGTGATCTGAATTTTGGTAAATTTAATAACGTCATTTGCTCTCTCACATAGTTTGAAACTAAAATATAAGAAAAACCAATAATTCTAGGTTTGAGTTTTGATCATATGATTTAACACTGTCAGGTAATACCAACACAGATAATTTACTTACCAAAACTTGTGAAAATTCAAATTTAAATTATGCACATAATTTACGGGACCCTTATTAATTCTTAAAATTTTTTTATCTAAAAAAGAAAATTCTATATACAGTAGTTACAAAATCTAAAATATAAATACAGTATCCAATTTTAATTTTTTTACACTTATATAAAAATGTTTTCCCTACATTTTTTACTATAAATTAAATGTATATGTCTTGTAATTTTCAATTAATTAGTGACAAATTATATTTCAAGAACACGAGGTAATTAATAATATCAAGATTTAAACTTTGATTTTTTTTATCTGGAAATAGCCCTTCAGGGGGGTGGAAAATGCTGGAATTGATAAATATTTTCTTGCAAGTTTTGCCATTGTAGGGAACAAATGTTTATTCTTACTCCACTATATAAAAGGATTATTTTTTTCAGTTACATCCAATTGAGATAATTCAAGATATTTGTCAAATTCTGTTTGTCTATTTTCTTGAATAAATATATGAAAAAACGATAGCATTTTCGAATCCTTATTTATTGTTTCAGGGTTTGAAGTCGTTGGTTCTAAAAGTTTCGTAAATTGTTCATGAAGATTATTAATAATTTGACATCGCAATTCCTATAAAATAAGAGATGTATTACTTTATTTATTCTTGTGGAATTCAAATAATGAAAAGTATTTATATTTACACTTTCAATATAAAAAAACTTTTTGAAACGAGGATCAAAAAAAGAACTATATAATCCAAGAATTAAGGGTGCATCAAAATTTTTTTTAAGATTGTCTAATATAGTTACTTTTACTTGCTGAACTACATTGTTTTTTGGTTGATAAATACTAAGACGCTGCTTAATATTTTCGATTGCTGGAGTCATGAAACTCAATGCAGGATATTTTGAATGTTTTAACATTTCAGTTAATTCATAGAATAGCGTTAAAACAACGTCAAGTTCTTTACATATATCAAATTCATCCTCAGAAAGCATATTTTCTTTTAATTTTTTATCTTCTCCACTAAGGTATAAAATTGAAGGTTGCAATATTATTAAATTATGAATAGCTTGATATACTGAATTCCAATCATTTTCTATATCTACAAGATTTGGATGCGGTTGAAGATCTCTTAATTTTTGGCGATTCGTATCATTATTTAAAAGTTCAATTAATTTTTTTGATTTGTTTATAATGTTATTAGCATAAGAAAGCCCAGAATCAATGCTAATTCGTAAAATATTTGCTAAACATGGAATAATTTCAATTTGCAATTGTGATAAAGCTGCTTTTACATTATTACTGTCTTCATTTTCAATAGTAATACTAACAATATTTTCATGTGCAATTTTGAATTTAGACAATTGAAATTGAAGTTTTTCAAAAATTTCAGCTGCAGCGTGTTCTTCAGAAAATTTCGACACATCAAGAACAATTTCAATTAACTTAAAATCATGCATAAGCCAATGACAAGTTATTCCAAAATAAGAGTAAGATGTCCAAAAATCTAAAGTAAGTGCCACAAACTCTGCAGTTTCTATGATTTCATTTTGAATGAGTTTGTTGGTTTGGTCATATGAGTTGAGAATTGAAGTTCTTATGAAATCACTACTAGAAAGTTTAAATCTTGAATCAAGCGAACTACAAAATTTTCTAAAGTCACTATTATTAACAATTGACAGAGGAAGTGTACAAGAAAGAATTGCTCTTATTAAATTACGATTTTGTACTATATATTGTGGGTGTTGACAAAAATTATTAGAAAATTTTCTCTTCTTTTGAGCAGGAAAAACATCTGAAATGTCTAAATTTTTTCTCATATTAATCTCTATCTTTCTATATTTTGCCTTTTCACTTTCAGGTAAGCTTATCCATAATTTAGATATAACATTTGAAATTTCTTTACTACTTAAATTTAAAAACCGGGCTGAAAAAACGTCACGCACTTCATTTAAAAATAAAAGAAAAGGAACGAAGCTTTCATTTTTGTTTTCGTAAAATAACATGTTTTTCATTTTTTGGAAACTCGTCAATTTTTTTTTTTAAAAAAAAAAACAGAATTTGTAAATATTAAGTGAAGCTTAGTTAAATAGAATTTAAAAATTATAATGTATATAAATTTTTTCTTTTGATAAATATTAAACTAATTAATTGAAAATAATTGGTTTGATTTTTTTCAATTATTAAATTATTAATTTAAAAATTCAATTACTTAATTACGTTTGCAATACTGTATTGTTATATCGATATTATTTTTTTTTTAATAGATACGAAGTGATAAATCTTTATTACAGTATTAATTATTCGAACCTAAAAATAATATAGAAAAACAAATAGTTTTGATTTTATCAACGATGACGTTAATAATTATTTAATATAGGGTCAATTAAACTATTTAATATATGAGGTTGATAATATTGGTAGTTTATGTAAGGATTGTGGGTGAATTGAACAGGCACCATAATATTTTGTCTATATCCATGTAATAAGTAATAAGGTGCAAAACTGGATATAAGAAAACTATCTGAAAGGGGTTCGATAGGTAAAGAGAATGTTGAATTATTTTGACTGTTATTGTCAATATTTTTGCTGGATCCATTATCATTAGTCACCTGATTGTTATTTGATCTACATTTTTTACATTTTTTGATTTTATTCCTAATCGGAATATATTTATAATTCGGATAACGTAATTTGTGCTTCAAATTTGCTATTTCTGTTAATTTTTCCCAGAATTGGTATTCATGCTGATTAAATTTTTTAATTGCTGCCCATCTTTCCTTCGTGATTTTCAACAAGTTTGAAACGTTTTTACCAACTCTCTTTTCACTATTATTATTATTTTGTGGATTATATTCGGCAGTTATATCTTTACGAAAGAGTATAAAACAATTTTGTGGACGTGAGATGGTTTTAGCCCTAGTATTGACTGAAGGATTCCATAAAAGATCTAATCGTTTTGTAGTTCGAACATCGGCAAACTCACGAATAAGTTTATTTACCAAAATTTTAATTTCGTGGGGTTCATTATTAAAATCAATCTTTTGATGAGAGATAGGTATTCGACTGGACTCATGTTCTAATTCTGATGGTGAACTAAAACGAGATCTGGTTTTGACTTTTGACATAATTAACATAATTTTAAATTTTGAAATAAAAAATCATACTTATATAATACAATGCTAGACTAAAGTTATTTGTAGAGAATATTTAATCATAATAGCTGTGTAAAATCAATTGTTATTGCATTATTCGTTTACAATGCAGAAAAAGATAGACATTGAATTTTAACGGTTTAATTAGAGAAAATATGAAATTCAATAATAATTTAATTATAGAATACTTTTTGTTATTTGAATTGGCCTATAATTGAATTTAAAATTTATTTTTCTTATTCAAACTAATTTACTGCATTATTCTGCAAGTGCCGGGCATGTCAGGCACGCAGACACTGTTTTAATGGCACCATTGCAGAACCCTGTACTTTACACCACTATATATTAAAATAAATATTTTTAAGTTCCTACTTGCTAATAAGTTATTTTTCATTTCATAAAGAATACTGTATTGCAAAATGCATCCAAAAAGTAATCGAAGTGGTATGTACTGTACAGATAATATTTGAGTGTTTCACATTTAAAAGTCCATTTTCCAAATTTTTTAAAAAATGAGTTTTTATTAGATTCATGTAAATTTTCCCGGCCTTTTTAATGTGAAACATTTCAGACTCGTGTCTATTGCTGTTACTTTTACAATACATTTGTTTTTTTTAGTATTCCGAAGCACAAAATGTTATTATTGTAATGAGAAGGGACATAAGTGGGTCAACTGTCTTTATATTAATTGTAATAGTGGTAGTAATTGTGTTATTAGCGTTTGGATTTTGGCAGGTGATTACTGTGTCACGTGTGGGGAACGTTCAGAGGATCATTATGTCCATACTCATTGCAAGTTATTATTAAATGGTGGAAGATGTACTAGTTGTTACTGTGTCCATAACATTTAAGCGAAACTAATTCTTTAGATAAAAACAAAAATTTAGAAATAATAAATTATCATTTAGTGGTTTTCAAATTTTTACATTTAGTAAGCGAATCCAAAGAAGATGCTGAAATGTTGACATAACACAAGATTTAGAAAAAATATTTTTGAAATGATTTGCAAGTACCGTATTTAGGACGTGGGCTAGAGTATCCAGAATTTTGCGGTGCATAATTCTGTTCGCTCTAAAAATATCTTTTTGTATTGTATTTAGTTTTTAAAAAATGATTAAGGTCACGTTTATCTTATGGAGACAAAACAAAAAACTATTTTTAGAGTGAGCAGAATTATGCACCGCAGAATTCTGGACACCCTAACGTGGGCCTGGGGTGTTTGATCAACCAATTGTTTTTTAATATGATTACAGTATTAATTATTCGAACCTAAAAATAATATAAGTTTGTTGTGAGGTTTTTTTTCTTGTATTTAATAATAAGCTTATATTATAATATTTTAGTAAATATTTTTAATTGACAAGCAACTTTTAAAGAAAGAATCAATCTCAAAAAGAAGAAATATAAAAAAAGCAAATATAAAAAGATGCGGCGATAACAATATATGTAAATTATAAGTTCCAGTCGACTTTCTAATTGCTATCGAAAATTTCTATAGCAATTATCTCTCAGACTTTTCAATATTGATCGCTAGTTTTTAAGTTATTTATTTAGTCAATTTTATTTATTTATTCGAATCAAATTTCCTTTTATCAATATTAAACCTTTAATAGTCATTTGCAAAAAAAAATTTTTTTTAAAAAAAAAATTTGACAAATTTATTACACAACTTAATAAAAGGATTAGATAAGATTGAATTTGCTCATTTAAAAATGGCGGATCAAAGACCCATTATTCTTTGGTCACATCCGAGATCTCTTTCTACGGTTTTTGAACAACTATTTCTTCAACGTCCTCAAGAATTCCATGTTATCCATGAACCAATTAATCCAATTAGTCGTGCTTATGTGACCAAAAACTTTGAATTTTTGAATCAAATTCCGTTGCCTAAACCTACTGATCCGATCACTTTTGTACATCATTTCTCGCCTACTCTTAATGAAATTCTTGCCCCTCATTACTATAATGATGATAAAACACATACCTTAAGAGTT
>CAJVPY010001524.1:0-19106 GCA_910591965.1 Dentiscutata erythropus | reverse complement strand
TCTAACCACCATTTGACTCAGAATTATCTCCTCTACAACTTTATTTAAGCCTTGAAGATATCTTTACTTAATAACTTTTTGTATAAATTTAAAGAATTTATTAACAAATCAGAATAACAAATTTAATGTTATACAATTTAATTGAATTATTTATATTAGTAATCTAAACATTATCATTACACACAAATATTTTTATTATATAGTTATAGATTAAGGTGATCTCTATGCCGGGTACTTTTTATTAAGTAGATTCAAATATTACAATTATAACGAAGGTACATCAAGCTACACGTGCACTTTTGGTGCCTAATTAAATAGTTCACCTAAAGTGGTAGTGCTATGCTAAGAGTACTACACTATCTGCTGTACCTGCATCCCAACTAGGAGGGTACCCATTTAAACACTCTGGTTACAACTGTGCAGCAGCTTCTATTTAACCAAGGCATAACTCACTACATATAGAGATAGATTTTGCGATACCTATAGATTTTGTACTCACCTTAGAACTTACTAAACCCCATATTGAGCCTAGTCTATCTATGAGGTAAACCTAACAGAGTAGTCCATGTCCAACACATGTTTTTATCTGCATGTTTGGTAATTTCTTTCCAATTAGTACATATTGTCTGTTGCTATTGTGTTTATATCTTATGCCACCTTTTGGAATGCTGCCATAACACAATCCTTATCTCAAGCACAACCTTCCTAATTAGTCTTCCATTACATACTCCTGCCCTTGTCCAGTTCACAACAACCCCAGTATCTACACTTCAACTATTTTTATTTGGATTCTCTATCTGTCCTCCCTTACTTCCAGTCGGCAACCCGGACGGGTTGGTCTGCCCAGGCTTTAAGTGACTGAAGAATGCCCTCCCCTTGGTCTATACTTTCGGAGCATATAGCCTTTTCCTCCGGTACGTCTAAACTGGCGGTTTGGCTAGTGTGTCCTCCTAAACTGGCGGTTTGGCTAGTATGTCCCCCACTGTCAGGATTTGTCAGGATTTTTATTGTCAAAATTTTTTTGTCAGAATTATGACCTGTCAGGATTCTGTTTATCAGAATTTTAACTAGCACCTACCCAAAATTAGATGGTTTTGAGATGCCCTATCCAAAACAGTAAAGTGCAAAACTTGAAATTCCCACACCAATCACATTTTTTTGGAAATAACTAATAAAAAATATTAAAGTACACAAACCCAAAATTAAAGTATATAGATAGATAGATAAATAGATAGATATAAACAAACTCCCAGCTCATGGCAGACTTATGACTAACTTGTTAATAGATTTAATTGTAATTGTATATAGAATAGTATATAAATATAGAAAAATATATAGAGATGTGGCACCTTAGTGAAGTGGTCTAGTCGTCACCCTCTCCAAATAGTAATAGTATATTTCTCAAGGTTCAAATCCCAGGAAAGACGCTTTTGGAAATAGTGAAAACAGAATATGTCAGATAACAATCTCTATTTAGGTTGGCCTATAAATAACCTAGTGACCTGGGTGCCTGGGGCACTGGTGAAGTGATCCCAGGTGGCTGTAATCTGTGGGCTGTGCATTGCACAGATCATAGGACCGGAGATTGAAGCCCATTTGGGAAGTCCTGAGTTTGGAGGTAGCAGTAATCTTTGACAGTACTATATGAAGGCTGAATTTGAACTGAGGCCCAAGATTGGAGAACCGAGCGATCAGGTCCTTTAGTAGACAACAAAAAATTATTGTTTATTTAAGTTAGAGTAAGATTAGGTAAGTACATAGATTAGGGTTAGGGTGTGCGCCTAGGTTAGGGTTAGGGTATAGGTGATTTTATATAGTAAAATTGCTTAATGAATACTTTTTTTGATTGTAGGGATTTGTCAGGATTTTTGATTGTTAGGATTTTTTTGTCAGGATTTTGACCCAAACCTATTTTGGGTTCGTTCATTTAAACATTTTTGATTGGTCATCTTTAAAAAACCATGACCAAAGTTTAAAAAAAAACATTATTTTTATATATGTTCATTATAATAACATGTTGATAGTAAGGACAAAGTTATATTATTATTATGTTATGACTACTTTGAATTTTGGATTTGTACTTTACTATTTATGATTAGCAGCATCCAAAAAAAACGTGAACAAATTGTGAGAAAATTTTTGATCAGCCTAATGATTTTTATTTTAAAAAATTGTAATTATTGAATTCAAATCATTATTAATTAGTTAAAATCATATTTTTATAATAACCTGTAAATTATCATTATCAGATTAGCTATAATCATTTAATCATTCGAATAAATTACCAGTGTGAGTACAAGGTTTAATTCATTTCGCTTTAACAATTGTGTTTCAAGAGGTACCCTTATGTACTGCAAATCTGGACCACTCTGTATAGGTCAGAACTAATAAAATAATGTAGATCTTTGTATAACAAAAACAAAAAAAAAACTAAAACCCTGTAGCTAAATATAGGATTGTTGTTTTATACAAAAAATAAATAAAAAACGATTGTAATATTGAATTATCTAAATTTTAATTGGAAGTCCGGATTTGCAGTATATAAGGGTAACCTGTTTCAAGATATTGATTAACCATAATCATTAAATCATTCAATAAATTACAAAGGTAAATATGAAGTTTAATTCAATTCACTTTAACTATTGTGCTTCAAGAGAAGGTGTAATTAACTATAATCATTTAATTGTTCAAATAAATTACCAGAGTGAGTATAAATTTAATTTGATTCACTTCAACAAATATGTTACAAGATATTGATTAAGCATAATTATTTAATCATTCAAAAAAATTACCAGGGTGAGTATTAAGTTTAATTCGATTTGCTTTAATGATTGTGAAAACACTTGAAGAACAGTTAACTCAGTGATCAATGATCACATGATAAACATATAATGACGTAATTTGTTTACCAGAATTAAAACAAACTGGTCTAATATACCCTAACTCTAACTCTAACCTAACTCTAATCTAACTCTAACTTTGGCCGAACACTTGTCATGTAATGTTGTGATGATCATTGAGTTAACTTTTCTTCAATCTACTCCGATTGTGTTTCAAGATATTGATTAGCTATAATTATTTAATCATTCAAATAAATTACCAGGATGAGTATAAGTTTAATTCAGTTCGCTTTAACGAATGTGTTTCAAGATTTTGATTAACTGAAATCATTTAATCATTAAATAAAGAACCAGAGTGAGCATGAAATTTAATTCAATTCGCTTTAACAATTGTGTTTGAATAACAGCAATGATTCAAGCATTCAAATAAATTGCCAGAGTGTATTTAAGATATTAATTAATTGTGATTATTTAATCGTTCAAATAAATTACAGTACAAGGGTGAGTACGAAGTTTAATTGATTTGCTTTAATGTTTGTGTTTCAAAACATTGATTAATCAATCGTTCAAATAAATTACCAGTGTAAGAATAAAATTTAATTCAATTCGCTTTAACAATTATGTTTTAAAACATTAATTAATCAATTGTTCAAATAAATTATCAGGGTAAGAATTAAATTTAATTCGATTTACTTTAACAATTATGTTTCAAAACATTAATTAATCAATTGTTCAAATAAATTATCAGGGTAAGAATTAAATTTAATTCGATTTACTTTAACAATTATGTTTCAAAATATTGATTAATCAATTGTTCAAATAAATTATCAGGGTAAGAATGAAATTTAATTCGATTTACTTTAACAATTGTGTTTTAAGAGAATGTATAATTAACTGTAATCATTCAATAGTTCAAATAAATTACTAGGCCGAGTATTAAGCTTAATTAAATTTGCTTTAATGATTGTATCTCATGATATTGATTAACCATAATCATTCAATCATTCAACAAATTACAAAAGTTAGTATGAAGTTTAATTCAATTCACTTTAACGATTTTGCTTCAAGAGAATGTGTAAGTAACCATAATTATTTAATTGTTCAAATAAATTACCAAGGTGAGTATAAGTTTAATTTGATTCACTTTAATGAATATGTTTTAAGACATTGATTAACTATAATTATTCAATTGTTCAAAAAAATTACCAGGATGAATATGAGGTTTAGTTCGATTTGCTTTAATAATTGTGTTTCAAATTACTGATTAGCTATAATTATTTAATCATTCAAATAAATTACCAGGGTAAGTATAAGTTTAATTTAGTTTGTTTTAATAAATGTGTTTCAAGATATTGATTAACTATAATCATTTAATTATTAAATAAAGTACCAGAGTGAGTACGAAATTTAATTCAATTCACTTTAACAATTGTGTTTCAAGAAATAGATTAACCGCAATCATTCAATTATTCAAAAAAAATTACCAGGATAAATATGAAGTTTAGTTCGATTTGCTTTAATAATTGTATTGCAAGACATTGATTAGCTATAATCATTCAATCATTCAAATAAATTACCAGTGTGAGTATAAGTTTAATTTAGTTTGCTTTAATGAATGTGTTTCAAGATATTAATTGACTATAATCATTTAATCATTAAATAAAGTACCAGAGTGAGTATAAAATTTAATTCGATTCGCTTTAATGGTTGTGTTTCAAGAAATAGATTAACCACAATCATTTAATCATTCAAATAAATTACCAAGGTGTGAATGAAGTTTAGTTCAATTCGCTTTAACAATTGTATTTTAAAACATTAATTAACTATAATTATTCAATTATTCAAATAAATTACAAGAGTGAGTACGAATTTTAATTGATTTACCTTAATAATTGTGTTTCAAAACATTGATTATTCAATCATTCAAATAAGTTGCTAGGGTGAGAATGAAATTTAATTCAATTTGCTTTATCAATTGTGTTTCAAGAGAATATGTAATTAACTATAATTATTTAATAGTTCAAATAAATTACTAGGTGAGTATAAAGCTTAATTAAATTCACTTTAATAATTGTGTTTCATGATATTAATTAGCTGTTATCATTCAATCATTCAATAAATTACCAAGATGAATATAAAGTTTAATTCAATTCACTTTAATAATTGCATTTCAAGAGAATGTGTGATTACTGTAATTATTCAATTGTTCAAATAAATTACTAGGATGAGTACAAAATTAATTTGATTCGCTTTAACACTTGTGTTTCAAGAGAATGTGTGATTAACAATAATCATTCAATCGTTCAAATAAATTACTAGGGTGAGAATGAAGCTTAATTCAATTCACTTTAATGATTATATTTCAAGAAAATATATGATTAACCATAATCATTTAATCATTCAAATAAATTACCAGGGTGAGTATGAAGTTTAAATTGATTTGCTTTAACAATTATTGATTAACCAAGGTGAGTATGAAGTTTAATTAGATTTGCCTTAATGACTGTGTTTCAAGAGAACATGTGATTAACCATAACTATTCAATCGTTCAATAAATTACCAGAGTGAATATGAAGTTTAATCTGATTCACCTTAACAATTGTGTTTCAAGAGAACATGCGATTAAATGTGATCATTTATCATAATCTTAATGTGGGTTTAACAATTATTAATAAAAATAATGTGATTTGCAGTGTGAATTTTTTTTATTAAATGATAAAATTATACTGATACTGATTAAAATATGAAGTACTTTAATTTACAATTTCAAAGCTTGATATGTCAATTTTTAATTGACGGAAATTTAAAAGTAAAATCTAACAAATTATTTTTGAAGTATGCATTTTTTAATTTTTCAAATTAAAAATATATAGTATATAATATGTATGTACGTACTGTACACACTATACATATGCATACACAGTGTTTGGTTTAAAATATACGTATTAGGAATTTGTTATCTGTTATGGTTAGGTTATCAGTATATATATATATTGATCAACATATATTTTTTATTTTATTCATGCATTTTTAATAATAATGAATTTCCTTTTTAGCGAGATTTATTTTTTTTGCAACAATTCAATATTTACTTTTATAGTTAGTATTAAGTAATATAGTAATTAAGGCATATATTATTTTATTAGTTAGACAACGTTATATTGTCTGGTAATTATTATGTATTTAGAAATGATTAACAAATTCTTTTGTTCAAGCCTTTGATGATTGGCGATTAAAATTCATCAGTCCAGTAAAAAATCTGATGAAAAAAAATGAGATTATTAAATATTTAATAAAGAGGTATAAAATTTATATCGGGGCATTGATTTTTGTATCTAAAATTCTTATTTTTACTATCATTTATTATTGCATCTCTGGTTTTAGCGATTGAGCTAACTCATGAGCTAGAGCTAGAGATAGAGCTAGGGCTCAAGCTTGAGCAGAGCTTCTTATGAGCTGCTCTTGCTCTAGCTCTAGCTCTAGAGAAGAGATATAAAGACTACAATCGGTTGAATTTTGTGAAACTCAAAGTTTTCAAAAAAAGTTTAATCAAAGAAAATTATTTATCAAAAATAAATTTTAATTTCTTTGAATAGCGATTTAGTATAACACTAAGCACTAACAATTATTTCTATTAAGTTTTTCATTTTTTCTTTTTACTTTTAGTATTTATACTCTAAACTAACTATGATTCAACAAAAATTTCCTTACTATAAGCTTTTTAGTGACATGCTTGATTGGTTTCAAGCATTTTCAATCAATTAAGACGCCCAAAATTTAACACAATTCCCAACTCCTCTTAGAATTAAAGTTTTAAAATTTATTAAACCTTTTCTTCAAAATTTTTACTCTGGATATGCAACTCATACTTCTACTATTTCTCAACAACCTATTTGTAATAGCTTTAATAATCTATTACAAAACATGATTCTACAAAAGCCACAATTTCTTTTTTACATTATTTATCAAAATACCTTCTTTTAATTCCAATATTTCATCTAAATTATTACTTTTTACCCTTAAAAATATTCTTTCCAACTTTACTACCATTCTCTTTACAAGTCTTAACTATAAAAAAATCTTTATTCACACTATTTTTTACCCATATTCTATTTCTCAACATGCTCATATTGCAATTAATCTTGCTTGTTTACACCTTTTTCTTCATAATAAATATCAAACAATTAACTATACTAAATTTTATCTTGATCTTAATCTTAAACCTATTCGACTTAGTTTATATTTTAATACTACTCACCATAATTCCAACTCTATATTACTAGAAATCAAACATGATTCTAAATATAATATTTATATTACCTTCAATATTTGATCCACAATATTTTCTTCAAACATTTCATATTCTTTCTTTTAAAACATACTGTACACCTCTTAATACCTGGTTTACTAAATTCTATAATATTTATAAAAAACAATTTTCATACATCAATCAACAAAAAGTCTATAATCACATTATTTATTTTTTTTTTAAAATTTGGCAGTCTTGCCTCTACTTTATTAGGTTTTATAATCTTATAATATTTTAAAATTAAATATCAAGAGAAGAATTTTTCAAAAGGCTATTTCTTTTGACACCTACTTTACAAGTATTGGCTCACCCGGTTATTTTAAAAATACCTATATGCGATCTGCTATAGCAAGATTTTACCTCTATATTAATTTACTTTGCAAATAAGTACCTTAATACTTCATTGGATAGTTCTTGTAGCCTGTCAAGACTACTAATCAATTTTCTACTACTCTGCATGTTGCCCATTTCTAATCCACTTCAGAATCTCTTTCTTGGCAACAGTTAAAATTTTCTTCCAACCCTCCTCAGACTCATTTATCTGATTATTTTTTTTCTGTACACTTTTGCTTTTAGAACTTACAACTTTTTTCCTTTATTCTTTTTTTCTTTTCCTAAGTTAGCTCTTCTTTTTTCTCTATACGTTATACTGTTTTTTCTTTCCCATTCTTGGACTAGCTTACATCTTGCAACCCAAATTTTCTTGTGAATTGCTTTCATCCAGTTTTTCCAAAGCTGTACTATAAAATTAATGGCTTGCCTATTTGAAGTGAAATTTGGTCTGAGCTTCTCGAAATCCTCTTTCGTAATTAAGCTTCTAATCCACCTTTCTCTTTTTTGAAGTTCTTCAACTAAGTTTTCTTTGCTCAACATCATTAATATTAACTCCTTCTTTTCTTCGAGATCTTTTAGCTCCTTTAGCTCTAATAAGGTTTTCTCAGTTTCTTGCTCCTCTATCTCTATAAAATAATTATATAATAATTATAAAATAAATTTAAAATTATTTTAAAATAATATATTATAAAAATTATTATAAAATCATTATAAGATTACTATAAAATAATTATAAAATTCTCTTAATAAATTTATTGATATCTCGTAGCTGACTAAATGTTCTATATTTTCTACTTTTTTCCCACACTATACATAATACCGTTTTATATACTCTGGGTTTTCTTTGATATAACTTCTCCAGTACTGTCAGTGCATTGTTTATACATTTTATCTCAAAGAGCTGATGTGTGTTTGTTTCAAATGTGTAGTCACGCTGCTTTTTTCCATTTTCTAATATCTTATATAATACTGGCCAATGTTGGGAAATTTTTTTTTCTTGGTGCATTTTGTTCTGACTTCTATGCATATGAGTTTATTTGCTTTTCCAATCAATTTAACAAAAGATTGTGTTGGTTTTTCTACTAGTTCTCCTTCTCACAATAAACTCAGTTTGAACTCTTTTGTACTCAAGATTTTTGGTACTAGAAAATCTGTACTACTCATACATTTTTTGGCTTTAAGATCTGCCAAATCATTATAAAAATCTCCTGAGTGTCCTTTAATTTTTACTAGTTGTAGCTTCAGTTGCTTCGTTTTAATTGTTTCTACTATTGATACTATAAGGCTATTATTCTTAATTTTGAGCCAATATCTTATTTTGTGTGTTTCTAGCCCTTTTTTGATTGCCATTATTGCTGTACTGCTATCTGTTCTTATTTCAATTTCTTTTTCTTTTGGTGCTACCAATAATGTGATCAGAATTGCTACTAACTCTGCTCTTGTTGAAAAGAACTATTTCTTCATTGCAAGTACAATTTGCCATATTATATGATCTTCTTCTATTACTTGCACTACCTCACATCCCATTTTTATCTCATCTGAGTCCTTATATGTTCTGAGTGAGCTATCAGTATAAAAAACTAATTTATTTAGGTTTATATTATGATCTAAAATCTCTATTATTCTATCTCTAACTATATTATTTTTAACTATCTTATTTATAATACAAATTTCCCACCTAGTGCACTCTACTGCTACTATCACTTTTTTTTTCAATAAGTGCACTTCTCTTGCTGGCACTTTCGTATTTTGCTTTTCACCTTCTACTACTTTCATAAGAGACTGAGTGTCAAAAATCATTTGTGGGCTATTCTTAGTTTTCTGTACAAGATTGTATATATCTCTTAACCCCTTTCGTTTAATTGATACTAGTAGTAAACTTTGGTCACGCTCAAAAATCTTCATATTTTTACTTGTTTGGGCTTTTTCTATTTCTAGAAAGTTTTCTATCTCTATATACTTTTCTTTCTTTTCTTTTATCTTTCCAATCTTGATACTTGTATGATCTTTGTCTTTCCACACAACCTACTCTTTAGATCTTTTGTCTTCTCCTACCAAATCTAACAATATCCTAGGTACATTTGGATTATGTCCACTGATTTTATATCTTGATTCAACTTCTCTTGTTTCTATATTTACAATCATTTCTTTTTTTAACTCAGTGAACCACTTGGTTTTTCTTCCTTTTAAGTTGATATTATATACTGATTTAAGCTACTTCCATGTATACATTGTTATACTATCTTCTGTTATAAGTTGTGATATAACCCATATACCTATTTTGCTAGCATTACATTTCTCATAACACAGATGTTTTTTTTCAAACTTCTGCAATCTCGAGGTCATTTGCCACTTGTGCTATTTTAAAATCTCAGCTTTTTGTAAATTCATTTTCTCTCAAGTCAAAACCTAGAGTTTTTGCTTGTTGCAAAATTTGCATGCCTAGGTTTTTAATTTTGAAATTTCTTTTTTCTAAGAGTTTCTTGTTCGTTAAAATACACTTTGTGGAGCCTACTTTCAATTGTCTCTGCTTAAGTCTAATTGTTGTCAATTTTTCAAGAAGCCCTCCTCTATTTAGCCTTATTAACAACTCCATAATTTGGTGTTCTATATAGCGATTCCACAGGCTTTTGCAATTTATCATCTCTGGGTGCTTTGGTAGTGTGTTTTTTATTGTAGATGGCATCGACATTTTCCACTTCACTAAACATAGTATCAGTTGATGTATTCTGTCACACTGGGTTCTTGTTAGATATGAAAGCATAAGTCTATATTCTAATGCTGGTATTAGAACAGCATTATTCATATATACTATTTGACTTATGGACATTTTTTTGTATCTTAGTAGGCCAACAAACTTGTTTACATCTTTTTTTGCTCTTTTTAGATCTGAGCTTTGTTGGTTCTTAATCAAAATCCAAACCCCCAAAAACCATGTTGCATCTTTGTAATTGTTAGCTAGTACCTTTGACTTTGGTGTTCCTACCCACACATGTAAATCTCTGATATTTCTCTTTTTTTCGGGCTTAAGCACAACCAGTTCTGTCTTTTTTGGGTTGATCTCAATATCATTTAGTTCGTAAAATTCATTTGAAAGATCTAATGTTCTTTGCATGCTTTTTTGATCACCTGCTATCCATGTAGTGTCATCAGCGTAGGCTAAAACACCTACCTGAAGTCTTTCTCTAAAGTTATTACTTTCTATTTGCATTTCATACCCCAGGTTAGCACTTTGTACCTTATATAGCAAGGGTCATAGAAGATTCTCCATATCAAGAGAGATAGAACTTCTTCTTAATCAATTCCATCTCCTGCTTCTATAAAGTCTGTGTTTCCATACTCTGTTATCATACTTATTTTTCTGTTTTTATACAAACTCAGGATAAACCCAACTAGCTTTGATAGAAACTTTAGTCTTTCAAGTGCTTTTTTAAGTACTACCATGCTTACAGAATCAAATGCCTTTTTCATATCTTGATATACAATCCAGATTTGTTTCTTTTTTTCTGTAGCTTCCTCTATTATATTGTTCATAATGTGTATTGGGATTATTGTACTTTCTCCCGACAAGCCTGCAAAATTTGCCCCTTTTAGAATACTATTTTCTCTAATTACTTTATCTAGTCTTACTTGTATTACTCTAGTTAAAACTTTCTAAATGTTTCTAAAAGCGCGATCGGTCTTGTATTACTTAGGTTATACTCCCAAAAACTGCCTTTTGGTATTAGATTTAATTGCCCTAACTTTCATTTTTCTGGAATTTTTCTATACTCAAGCACTAAGTTTACAAAATTCACTAGTCTTTTAGTTGTTTCTGGTGTGACTTTCTTGAGTAGTATATAACTGATTCCTGAGAGGCCTGAGGCTGTTTTATTTTGTGTTTTGCAAAAAGACTGAAGCCATTCTTCTTCATTGATTGGGTCTACTACAATATTATACCAGTTAGAATCTACCCAATCTTTCGGCTTATATTCTTCTTGCCAAGCTTGACTTATCTTCTCAAACTTTTGTGATCTTTTTCTAAATTGCTTCTGAAAGTGTGAATTTACTTGTTGCTTGACCTCCAATTCATCACTGATAAGTTTTTGATTCTGATAATATAAGCTTTCTTCTATAAGAACTCTATCTAGTGTTACTTTGTTGAATGGTTTATTTAACAAATTTTGTAGCATTTTCTTTTTATCTTTGCTCATCATATTGAATCTTTGTTCAATTTTGTAATGAATTTCTTTTTCTTTAATATGCAGTTCTTTTTCTTGTACTTTTTTTCTTAGAACTTTTTACTAATTCTTTAGTTCTTCTACTTCTACCTGGCTCCATAATTCTGGTAACTATGAAATTTGTGTTTGATACTTATAGTTTATCCTTTCAATTTGTGTATTAAGCCTTATTTTGTCTAAGTCACTTATTCTTTTTCCATTAAGAGCATATTTCTTTTTTTGTAACAAATAAAGAAACTTAATTTCTTTATATATCTTGTACTTAGGGACCAACTTTTTGGGTTGTGCTTTTGTTTTACTAGTACTAATTCAGGGTATATGTTTAAGTGCTACCTGTGTAATTGCATTACTTATAATGTCTCATTCTTCATTGATATTTTTTATACTACTCTGAGTACTCTCATTAGCATCTAAAATTTCTCTACTTCTAAGTTTATGCTCTACGTATTTACTATATGCCTTCCAATTTTCTTCTAAAGCTTTGTGATAAAGGAAGATTCTACGTGTTGGATGCTTTCCTTTTCTTTTACAAAAGTTACCATATCTGAGTATTACACTTGTCTCTATTCTTGCTGTAACTAATTTGTGATTACTACTAGTAGCCAAATTTATATTTTTAATTGTGGCTTCATTGAGTATATTATATATTTCTTCTCCTACTTATATAAAATCTATTCTTGATTCAGAATTTTATTTTTTCCAAGTATACTCTCTTTTATGTGGGTTTAAATATTGAAAAGTGTCTATAAAGTCATGATTTCTAAGCCACTCTATAAGCGTTTTGCTGAGCCCTGACTACTATGCTTTTGTTATTTGTGTTTAAGTCTGTGCTACCTAATATATTAAAGTCTCTTTTCACGCAAGTATATGTATTTATCGTATTACTACAAATCTCTTTTATTATTGTATGTTGAGACTCTCTATTAACTTTCTTGTCTGATGGTGGTAGATAAGTAATTCAGACTTGTATTACTACTTTTCTGAAGAAAAGCTCTATCTTGAAAACATATGAGCTATATTTGACCACCTTGCCTAAATGCTTTGACCACTTCTTATTTACTAGTACCCTGACTCCAGATCCTTATTTTTATTTTTTTCTTTAGCATACCAAAAACTAATATATCCCTGTTGACTCATTTTTATCTATTTTTCCTCTTTTTCACCTATATTGGTTTCTGCGATACCAATAATATCCAAACCCTCCTCTTTACCTACTTCTGCTAGTGCTAGTAATTTTGTTTGTTTAATTTAAGCCTATTAATATTGTAAAATCCTATCCTAAGTGACTCAAAGCTGATATCTTCTATCTTTTTCTTACTTTGTTTTAGTTTGTTGGGTTCTTGTAAAGCAGCAGTGAGGGGTTTTGCCTTACTCTTTTTCTTTAGATCAACTATGGCTAATTTTAGAAGCAACGTGCAAGCAGATTTTTCATTATTTTAAATCTTTCTTTCATTTCTCCTAAAATTTTCTCAATTTCTTTTGCCTAGTTCTTCTCTATTTGAACTGGATGCTACTGTAAATTCTTAATGTTTTTGCTTGCCTGTTATTAAATTGCTATCTCTTTTAAGTGGTTTTTTAGTGGTGCTGCGTGATCTAGAAGTACTATTCTTTCTACTATCTTGCTTTAAGTTAGTGTTTGGCTTTTGTTCTTTACCCTTTTTATTATGAAGTTTATTTTGGTATTTTGAGTAGAAGCCAAGTCAATTTTCACTTATATCTTTTGGTTTGGTTCTATATTCATTCTCTTTATTCCTAGACTACTCTACTAAGTTGTAATATCTATCTTTACCCCATTCTAGTATATCCTTGAAGTATTTTGGGGTGACTGACTTAGCTTTTAGTAAGTCTTCTAATAAAGCAAAGTATATGAAAGCTATACTTCTTTGTTTGCCATAGCTACTTTTGGGTATACAGATTATTTTTGCCTTAAGTCTTTTGAGTTGTCTGAGAAGTAGTTCTTCAAATACTTTATATGGAATCTTTTTGAGTCTTAGTCTGAATTCTTTTCTATTTTCTAATATAATTGCATCAATTCTATTTGCTGTGACTCTACATGTTTTTCCTTCTTCGAAGAGTACTGCCCATGCATCTTGTAATCTTTTTTTTTCTATTTTATTTCTACACTTAATCTTTAAAAAAACTGCTCTAGATTTTTTTCTACTTTGCCACTTGATAATTTCGATCCTGCTATAATATTTCATACTTCTCACAATATTTGCAGCACTTGTTGATCTAGGTAAGTCCCAGATAGTAAGTTCTAATTCCAATTCTTTCTTTTCTTTGTTAAACCTTGGTGTAGTTTCTACATTGTACTTGTTTTGCACTTTTCTACTATTCGGAGCCCACAATAAACCATATATATCTTCTTTACGTTCTAATTCTATTTCTTCTTTTTCTTTTTTTTTTGTTGTGTAGCTCTTTTTTTTTAACTAATGAGACCCACTCTTTAGTTATTTGTGTGCCATAATCTGTATGTCTACATTCAGTATATATTAGTGTTGCCTTTTCTTCTGTATTTGCTAATCTATCCTCTTCTAGGATTTCCATCTTGCTTTCATTTAGGCTCATTTCTGCTAATCTGATTGTGATACTTTCTTCTCTTTTTCTCACTTCAGACTCCTCTATATTATCTTCTGCAGCTCTTTTCATTTTAAGCTTATCTGCAGAATCAATTACCATGTCTATACTGTATGCATAAAAGGAAATTAAACAATAACATGTATAAATTGTTCATTTCAATAAAAAAAAAAAGGAAATTAAACAATAATATGTATAAATTGTTCATTTCAATAAAAAAAAAAAAAGGAAATTAAACAATAATATGTATAAATTGTTCATTTCAATAAAAAAAAAGAAAAAGAAATTAAACAATAATATATATAAATTGTTCATTTCAATAAAAAAAAAAAAAAGGAAATTAAACAATAATATGTATTGTCGCAGCTAATGCTGAAATTTTGACTTATTTTATTATGAAATTTTAAAAAAATTTTGGGCCTTTTCATTAGGGTTTTTTTTTTAGTGTTAGGTTAGGGTTTGAGGGTAGAGTTGTTAGTAAAAAAGTATATGTGAATTTTAGAAGGTATTATGGATTTAAATTGGGGCCCTAAATTTCAGCATCAGCTACAACAATTATTATATAAGCTTTATATTCATTAGTTTTAACCAAACAAGAAATTTGCAAAGAAAGTCTTCAAGCTCAATAACTTCGGGTTTGCTTTCAAATAATTTTTTATAATTGAATACTTCTCTATATCTGTCAACTGTTCATAACCACTTTGCTATACATTTATCCATATTATGTATTTGCGAGAGTTTAAGTTCTGAAACATCTTCGTTAGTTGATAATGTAAAATATTAAAGAGAGTTAAATCAAAACACAATTGCACATTTTATCATTTATATATATTCATCATTTGAATTATTAGTTCTTATTATTTATTAATTAAAAAAGTTTATTTGGGTAATAATATGGTTCTGTAAGTATATACATCATACCTGCTAGATAAACTAGTTAACTGGCATAATGTGATGGATTCATGGGTATTTGACAGGATGATAGCAACGCACATGGCCAAAGGCCATGTGCTTTTGCTATCACTTTGCCGAATACCCATATATCTGTCAAATTATGCCAGATAATAAAAAATTATTTCATAATTTGCATGCAATAACTATATAATATTATCTTTAAATACAAATATTTCTTTATAAATAACAAATCTCTTAATAATTAGAATTATTCTAGTCCTAATAAATCTATAAAAAGAGAATATCTCATATTTCTCAGCTTAATTATTCTTTTAACAATTTTAATATGTCTATATAAAATATTAAAAGAATTTAATAAGCAGTATTTATATTAGCATAAAAAATTATAAACAGTTTTATATTCTATGAAATGTTACCATTATAAGTAAATTTGTATTTTTGAGTTGTATATCTTTTATCAATTTCATAATTATCAGCATAATTATCATCAAAGTCTTCAAATGAATGTTGGGCTATCTATATTAATATAAAATTATTATTTACATCACTAAAGATTTGCAATATTTTGAAGTAAATTATTAATACCATTATATTGTTATTAAAGATTTCTTTTCACTCTTTTCTTATATGCCAAAGCTTAGAAACTTTTTTTTGATTTTTTCAAGTATACGTTTATGTAAAGGCAAATCAATATCAGGTGGTGAATATCTTTTAAATGGAAAAAATCTTTTAAATTTGAATTCAGATGATAAATCAATATGACATAAATATTCTGATAGATACAAATTAAACTCAATTTCCCAAGTTTGATAATCTAGTAATAAAAAAAGGTTTAATAAAGGTCTATATTTAATCCTGCTAGTTTCTTTTGATTTAGCAGCTGTCTATGTTGAAAACCCTTGGTTCAAATCATATTATCAAATTTAAGATTATATTTGACCAATAACACAGTTTTAACCAAAGCTAGGTTTCATAAACTCAATGATAGAAGTATAGTCAACCCTTTATATAATCACTTAGTTGGAACTTTTTTAAAAATGTGTTTATAAAGAGATTGTGCTTATATAGAGTGGTTTATTTAACAAAATTAAATGCTTATATAGAGGTGTGATTATAAAAATATGACTATAAAAGGTCTGACTATATTTATATAATTGTAAAATTATAGAGACCTCCGAGATATGTTTAGATAATTAAAATTTTAATTACCTGAATTATAAATGAAATATATAAGAAAATTAGTAAGAATTAATATTATAGAAGTCAGTTAAATATGAAGGAATTAGATCAGCTTGTACAAATATTGAATTTGTATATTTAACACGGTTGTTATAAATTATAACTTTTTTAAATAAAAAGAAATTTGACCCACTACTAATAGAATTGCTGAAATTACCTTCATCTACAGCTTCTTAAAGATGTTTTTGATTAATTTCTAAAATTTGAATCCGGTAAATAAATGATTTAATACTTGGTTTGATATATACCTAATTCATCTTTGGGCGATTTCTGAACTTTAGACGTGGAAGCATTTTCTTGCATAAAGCTCAGACCATTTATTTTCACTGGTTGCCATATAAAAACTATCAAAATTAAGATATACCTATGAATATAAAATATTTAATGAAAATTTTATTACCTGCATTAGATTCTTTATAAATAGCCTTATTCGAGTCATATCTCTTACTCAATCCAATGATCTTGTTAAATTTTGACACTAATTGTGATGAATTAGGTCTCTTTAACAGATCATTATTCCAGCATTGCTTCATAATACTTTCATAAAATTTAGGAATTTTATTGCCATCTATAATTAATGGACGAACATCTTTCGACACAATGTCAATAGCTAAATGAATATCATGAGATCTATCCATAAATGGTGGAGTAAAGAAAGCTAATTCCCACATGATAATGCCTAAACTAAAAATTTCAGATTTTTTTGTGTAAAAATTTCCACGAAGAACTTCAGGTGCGATATAGAGTAAAACCCCTTCAATTGATTTATTCTTATCTACAACGAGAGAACAATCTAATAAAATTCAAAAAATTACGCAAATAATAAATTATTAAGATAAATACCTATTTGCAAATTTACTGGTCCAGAAAGACCAAAGTCACTGATAAACACTTTCATATTATCATCAATAAGGATATTTCGGCTATGAAAATCTCGATAGATAATGTCTAATTTATGAAGTGAATTTAAAGATTTTGCAATGTTGACAAGTATAATTGCTCTTTTTTCCCATGAGATTTTAGATTTATGAGAACATATAAAGTTACGCAAGTCTCCTTGAGTTGCTTGTTTCATTATCATCACATATTCTGATGTTTCCAAATGTTTTGTTAGCCCATAAAAAGGTATGACGCATACTCCAAGACACTTCTGTGTATTTTAAACTATATGTACCATTTAAAAAAAGTAGCATTAATAATATAAAAAGTTCATATGAATAAGTGTCATTAATAATATAAAAAGTTTGTATAAAAATCTTATTGTTTATAGTTACTTCATTGAGAAATTTATCGTTTAAATCCTGTGAATTCTTCAAAACTTTCAAAATGACATTCAAACTTGGAAGTTTTTGTTTGTTATTAAATTTATTTTTTGATTTGAATGGTTTCCATATGCCTGAATATATTTTTGAATATCCTCCCTGTTCGAGTAGTTTTATATTCTCAATATCAAAAATTGGTATCCATTTAATAAAACCATCACAGCTTAATGATTCCTTCTTTGTTTTTTAATAAGTGCGTCAATATCTTTATTTCCACTCCGTTTTTTATTGGCATATTTTGCTGATAATTGTGATCTGCAAAATTTTATGGGAAATTCGATAACTTTCCGTCCACAATGATTACAAAATGAAGGGGTTTGTTGTGTGGTATGCTGATTTTCTAATTTAGAAAGGAAGGGATTAGTAGTCATTATGTAAAATTTCAGTACTTAGTTCATACGTGCGTAATTCAAGTCAATCAATTTATCTCATTCTTAAAAATTCAGCGAAAGTTGGTAATACATAAATATAATTATTTTTGGTACTTTATTTATGTTATTACGTAACAAATCATTGCCATTTAATATCATTATTGATGTTAAATTATAATTAGTTTGCAATAGTGCAACCACCATATTGTTACAAAAAACAGATATATGCAGAATAACTTCAGGCTATCATTGGCAAAAATTAACATATAATCATTATTTACAATTTAACTGAAGGTGCCAAATGTATGCTGGTTATTGGTGGCATTCTGTTTGCTGATAGGTATTCAGCCAGCTGAGTGCCTACTCAGTAGAACCAAATAACTAATCACAAAATTCGATAAGAAATTTTAATTATCTATATATGTGGGATTGGTGGTCAGGCTTTAGGCAATGCAATTACTTATTGTATGGGTATGTTGAATAACCCAGTTACACACATGGGTTCATATTTAAATCCTGTGCCGTCGGCACGGAATATGAATCCATGTGTAACTGGGTTATTCACTACATACCCATACAATAATAATAAAATATTCAAAAATGATTTGCGTACATCGGTTTCATGTAACTTCACGTACATCAATTTTTTTTGGCACCAAAATTTTCGGATTAGAGGCGCAGCAATTTTTTATTGGCCTAAAAAATTTGATGTACATTAAGTTACACAAAACCGATATACGCAAATCATTATTCTAAAATATTAAACTTAATGGATGTAATATAGAATAGGTGGGCAATATAAAAAATAAACTCTGCTAACAATTAGTAATCATTAATAAATATTCAGCGAAGTTGCGGAGTTTTCCCACCTATTCTATAGAACATCCATAAATGGAAATATTTGTTATATTAATTTTACTTTGGGACAAATAGCGATAACAATTACAGCTATTTTCAAAATAGTTGAGAGTATAAAAAAA
>CAJVPY010001523.1:0-19112 GCA_910591965.1 Dentiscutata erythropus | reverse complement strand
ATTAAAATATTTTAAATTTTTAAATTTTAATTTGTACGTATAATCTAAAATATAAAGCAGTAAGAATGTTTTTGCTGCTCTGCAAATTTATAGAAAATTAATAGCCAATAACATATTATAATTCATGTTTCTTATCAACTTCTTGATAGACCACATTTTTATTGAGATCACTGACAATCATCTCATAGACACCACATTTCACTACTAACAGCTTATTTTACTGACAGCTGAAGCTCATTTCAAAAAGTCTTGTTAGTGAAAAAGCTTCAGTAAAATAAACTGTTAGTAAAATGAGCTTGTCGATGAATAATTGTCATGAAATGTGATATTTATGAAGTGATTGTCAGTGAAATAATGCCAATATGGATATCTTTTTATTAAGCTTTTTATTTAGATTAATTTAACTGGCAATTATAACAATAATTAGCAATAATTATAATCAAAGATCTAAAAACAATGCATGCACCACTTATTGATTTATTATCTGCACTAATTTGTCTTTTATTCAAGTTAATTTAGCCAATATACAATGGTTATTTTTTAATCAAAACACTGAAATATGTAAAATAATCTTTTTATTATTAATTTCTTATTTGTGCTAATTTACTTAATTGATAAATCCTTTTTTATTAAGTTACTTATTATTAAGCTTATTAAGAAACTAATCTAAGTATAAATTATATAGCCCTTTATGAACATAAAATGTAGAAACCCTTACACTTGTTTATTATATAATAAAATTTTAGTAATTATTATAATTTTATGTTTTCGTAATTTAATATTATTTCAATAACATTTATCTGCTTCATCATCTTCTATTAGTTCTGTCACCTTCGTAGTTTCGTCAGTTTCTTTACCTTTGGTCACCTTTTGCCAGTTTCGGTACCTTTCTCCAGTTTCGACACCTTTCGACTAGAGTTAGTGGTACAGTTATAATTCTAGTGGTGCACCACGTATATGCTAACGAGATCTTCTGGTGCGTGGTGCACCTGACTGTGCACCAATATATTACAGTATTGTCTGATGCTAATAACTTCATATATCTATCTTTGTTTTACCACTGACAAAGACATCTGTATCTTGTAGTTATGTTGCCCTATACTTGAGAATTAATCCCACCTTTTTAGCTTAATTCCGCTCGTATTTTGTGTTCATTCACTGTCTGCATCAGGAACTTTCGGATTCAATTAACTAATATTATATTTCTTACTGTTAACTTATTGCGATAAGTTACCATTGATATTATTGAGCTAAAACTACCTATCCTTCAAAGTTACTTAGAAAGCTTATTATGTTATATTATACGTACACGCTCACTTATATAAAATAAATTTAAATATGATTGGCGCGCCACCTCTGCACAATGCCTGCGTTGGCGTGCCATCTGGTGCACCATTGGCGTCGCCAAGTACCCTGCACCACCAACTCTACTTTCGACAGTTTCGACATTTCGTCATTTGAGATTTTAATTGACGAAAGTCGAAACTAGGTTTCGACTTTCGTCAGCGCGAAACCTCGAGGTTTCGTCTAACAACTATAGTAACGACGTTGTTTGATAATTATAGGGCAAACATGGACTCAACTTTCAATAGTTCAATTATATTAAATATCTCTGAAATAAGTAGACAAAAATCTGCTTTCTCTGATACTGATTCATAAATTCTCTCTGAAGTTCTCTCTGAAAATTTTCAAAAATCTGCATTCCATGATTTTGGAAAATTTTAAATATGACCGTTTCCGATAAATTTAATATTAGTTTCTAAGGTTTGGCACCAATCTTCCAAACAAAGTGACGCCAGAGCAAAATGGATAATTACTCATTTCGGTAAAGCGCACGCATTGTTTCACGCAATTCGTTGCGGACCAAATTTTATTAATGTACCTGTCGTTCAGGAAATTATTGAAATGGGAGGAATAATATCTACTTTGTTCAAAGATTTTTACTTTCATTCGGTGAATGCTATCCAAAATTGATCGAGCAAAAAATTGACATAATGTGGGAATGTCGATATTGAAAAAATTCGCAAAGCACAACAAAAACATACAGCACCTTGGGGTAGCGATATACCTTTTGCAGTATTTACGTACATTTTGCTTGAAGCTTCAAAATTATTAAATCCATTTGATAAATCTGAACCTTATTCTGAATTAGCTGTTAAAGGAAATGATATGGAATCTTTCCATTTTCAAATTTGTGGACCATACGTAATTAATCAGGCTAGAGAAGGCTTGAGGATAATTTTGAATCGATTAAAGAGTTAATCTTAAAATGGAAATTTATACCATTTCCTCCGAGACCTAAAAATATGCAACAAGAAGGCAAAGTTATTGAGGACTATCCTTCAAAAGATGGATATGAAAATTATAGACAATTGAATATCATTGCTCAGGCAATATTAATTCATAAGGATTTGGTTAATTTGTGGAAAGAAATTGGTTACTATGATATCGTAAATGATGTTAATGGCCTCGTAATTAAAGGTTCTTTATTATTATTATTTCCCCCGATTCCAACTAAAGATTATGTAATGCCAACCGTAAAAGAAATCGTCGAAAAACTTCAAGAATTGATCGATTTAGGTTTTAATCCAACTGCTGTAGTCATACTTGATATTTTACAACTTTTCGAAAACAGATTAAATAATGTTGGAGAAATAATTATTAACTCCTTCATCTCAGTTCGTAAAAATGAAAACCGGGAGGAATTTTATAAAAAAATCGTTGTTGAAACTATTAAATCGGAGAGGAATATCAAAAAGGTTGAAGTTTTAAACTTTTTGGAGCAAATTATTGGAAATAAAAGTAAATCTATTTTCATGGATGCGATGAAAATAATCAGAGGAAAAGTCCATCTTATTCTATTGGCGGGACAAATGCCATAGAATATTTTCAATCTGTAAAATCTGTTACCATTGCTCCTTGTTATAAGCCCTTATCTTTCAATCTAACGTTTTATAATTGGATTCTCAAAATTTATTGAAAATTCCGAAATTGTAAATTTTGCATTTAATGATATTTTAAAACTAGAATAAGCATTGATCTTTATCAAAATTCGAATGAATTTTCTCTTTACAAATTTATTGAAGCAAAATTCATTGAAGCATGCAACATTTTTAAAGTTTATTGTAATGCTCGAAATTTCTTTTAGTATCATATCTAGAACTTCTTAAAAAAGTTTCACATGAAGACATCCTTTACCCTTTATTTGAATTCTATTTACCCGATTTATTTGACCTTCCGACCACTTTCAAAATTCCGATACAAAAAGAAAAAGGAAAAAAAGTACAATGATAAAAGAATTGAAAAAATTTATAAGGATATAAGGAAGGGTAATTCAATGTCAAATAAGGTTAAAAAATGTGTCGAAACTCTTTATCATAAACTTAAATATGAAGAAATCTTTGATGAATTAGAAATAGAACTGAAAATGAATAATTTTATCAAGAAGCATAAAATTTGTGAAATCAACGCTTAGACATTATAGTTATTAAAGTTATTATAGTTTTAATGAATGATCATAGTCATAATTTATAAATAAGTGTAATTTTTTATAACTTTTAATCAACCTTTATTTTTATTTATTAGTTGTATATATTTTTGTGAAATAAATTTATATTAAATACTTGGATTTTTTACGCATTATAAGAAAGAAAAAAAATTATATTTCAAAGTTTAAAAAAGTTAGTATTACTGGATTCATATGAATATAATCAATAACCGTTAAAATGTAGTATAAATCCACCAAGCGAAGCGAGGTTAAAACATTACGCTGATTTCCTAATAAATTCTATTATTTTTACTATTCATACGATGCGAACAGTCGAATTGGCCAGATTTTAAAAATCAAGTCAATTATTATTATAATGTCTTAAAAGTGTGTACAATGAATACGTAATTGTTTGTCGTTAGATATGACCTCACTATCTCTACTACTAAAGAGCTTGTACCTTTTCAAATTAAACGGAAGTAACATAAATTTAGCATAATAAAGTAGTTTTAAACAAAAATATTTCCAGTTACCTTCACTCTACAGTATAATTTGACATGGTCCAATAAACATATTTTGTTTTCTAAGTGAAGTTATTCGTGACCCCGATTATTTTCCGATTATTTTGCACAGTGAATGTTTACGCTCTTGTGAAGCTAAAGGTAAAAAAAAAATGTATTTTTTATTGGTGAAATGTCATGTTCTCAAAAAGTGCTTTAAAGTGTATAAATAAGTTACTCGGGCAATTGATTAACATCAGCCAAACATACAAATGCCCTCCTTAGAGATGGGTTTCATGCGCTCGCATGATTCCTCAATCGTGCGCATTAATGCGCATTCATGCGCATGATTTGGAATCATGCGCATTTTATCCCATCTAAATTTTATATAGGAAAATTAAACTATATTTAATTTAGGCCAAAGTGTATAATGCCAGGCAAAATTAAGAGATAGGAATGCAGAAGTTTTTAAAAATTCCGAAAACAAAAATGAATGAACATAAAGATGAGAAGGTCGGGGGAAAAGCTTTTGCAAGTATCCGATGTTTCCGGAGGAAAAATATAAAATCAAAAAAATTATATCATGCGATATCATGTGCGTTTTATATAACGTGCGCATTAATGCGCATTTTTCCCATCTCTAGTCTTCCTATGACGCCCAACCTGATTCACTTATTTTGCGCGGGTAACACGAACCAAAAAAAATCAAAATTTGTAAATAAACTACGTAAAAATAGAGATTAGATGTTATGGTTGTGAGCTTTAGTGATAATTTGGTGTTTCTTATATGTAAGGCCACACAAAGTAAATTTTTCGTTTTGCATTACCCGCTGACCCATTTTTTCAATTTTTCGATTTTTTTTTCTTTTTTTAAGTTCCAATTGTGCCAATTGTTCTATTTTTGTCATTTAATTTCCCCCATAAATTATTCCGGTATCGCCTGGTAGAGACCTTATTTTTCCGAAATTGTCCGATAGAACTAATAAAAAAAAATTCAATTGCCAACCAAATTTTCTGATTCCATGTTATGTAAAGTGAAAAATTAACTATGCGTGACCTTAAATGTGAATATGAGTCTATTATTTAAGCGAGACCAATTTGATTCAGTGGTTTACGTTACCCTCCTCTTCCACCTTCCCCCTCACTATATAAGCGAGCATGGTGGACAAACTCAAATTAGGTGATGATTGATGGTGGCTTAGTCAATTTAATTAAAATTTTTTTTTCATTTTTTATATTGTCTAAAGTACTTCGTACTCTCATGATTTTTTGAAACCTACCAATTAAAGTCTACTCAAAAATAAAGATAGCGAAAGATCTTTGCATAATCTGTCTATTATTAAAATTAATCCAAAATAATCCCAGTATTTAAAAACTTTTATTAGAGACAAGTTTTATAGGTAATTTATAAAAAATAGAAGGTTGTTCAACTCACGATTCAAGCAAATGCTGCGTAGTGAAGATTTGCAAAGGCACCCCAACCGAAAAATAGAGAAAAGTAACCGAAACCATGTTGAACAAAGCAGAAGCTAATGGAACCTTGGCTTCTTATTATAAGGATCATAAGGATGAGTATATTCTAGTTGTTATAATGTGATTATAGTAAATGGATCAAGTGCTTTTAAAGAGCATGCTGTAGAATGGGAGAGAGGACTAAAAAGACATAGAAAGGACGAAGTTCTTTTTATATCTGAAAGTATTTCTTTATTGACTAACATTATTTTTGAGAGAGAAGTTATATCATTTTCAGAACTTCGTTTAATTGCTGAAGACAAGAACGATCAATTAAGTTTTTTCTTTAATGAAATCGAAGTCATGGCTTGTTTAGAAAGAAAAAACAATGCTGAATGTAAGGCATTTGATCAGTCTTTAGCATATCAATGTTATTTGATGTGCTGGAACCAAAGTATGGCCATACCACTTTGGAACTTAAAAGATGAATTAGTCGAAAGTGATCACAATCTTATGTGGGTAAATAGCGTTAACGTCTTAACTAAGCTTCTGCTCGATCAAGGAAAAAATGAGCAAGAGCTAGCAATTTACAGCTTTAAATGGCTGTGACAAGTGATGATAACTAAGGATTTCAGACTAAGTAGTTTTTTTGATTAAATCTATAATGCATCTCTTCCCGAAAATAGAAGTGATAAATATCTAGATAAGCTAGATAAAAAATTGGTGGTGGAATGTTATATCATTTGCAGTAATCAAAATTCCAAACTACCTGCATTTAAAAAAGATATTTCACTTTTTGTAGATTTGATGGGGGTTTCTGCAGAAGCTATAGATGCCTTATCACATCTGGTATAATGATTTCATGAAGGCATCTTGACAGAGAAAAGACAGCTATTTCTGATAATCATCCACATAGAATCACTTCGTATCTGGAAATTAGAAAGAACAATGCATTAGTTCTTAATGTTGATAATTATCATAATATTCACACCAAACGAATTCCAGATACATGTTCAACACCAAGTGTAGCACATATGACAACCTTGTTGTTAAACGGTGTTGATTCAAATGCTATTCCACGGATCGCACCGAATAGTATATCTGTTCACAATCCAAATTTAATTGATTCTAACCTTAGTTGTAATTTTTTAGACACCTACTATATGAGACGAATATCTAAAACATTTAATGACCAATTTTATCGTGAGATGCCTTTGGACAAGAGGCTTGAAAATATGACTGTTCACAAATATGATTCTCGTATTCAAGAATGGCAAGAATAGCGTAAAATGAAAAACACGATTCTCTTGAATTTTTTTGAACTTAGTCTTAAAGAAATGGATTTGTATATTAATGCTTTACAAGAAGTTTATAAAACTCCTTTATTAACTAATTATTTAACTAACCATGTTATTCCAATTGTAGCTGATTGGCCTGAGCAGGTACATACACGACACGCAATTACTCTTCGTTTATTAAACCATAAAGATAATATATTGGATAGCGTATTATCTTTCGTTCCAATTATTGGCATCCTTCATATTCAGCTAAATTTACTTGAGTCTATACTAAAAACTTATTGGGACTTTTTTAATATGGAGTACCAATATATCTTTAGTACAAGTAAAGCGCTCAGCAAGACACCAAGCCCATATCGAATATTTGTACTTCTTGAGCTAGTAAGAAGTGCTTGGAAGAAAATTAAACCGATAGTAATAAATAAGTTCAGAAAATATTGTAAGGATGTTAAATTCTTATTTCTATTTGAATTATTAGACAATACAGTGCTGGTCAGATTGGATATATATTCAACTTTATTTTGGTCTGGAGATTGGGAATCATACATCGAAGGCATATTTCGGGTGTGGTGTATTTTTTTACGGTTTGAAAGGCATAATTACAATAAAGCGCCTTTAGTTTTTCTTTCTGATATATTTTATTAGTGTCAAAACAACCATCCTGTACTAAATGTATTAGAAAAACATTTAGTTAAGTTTACAGCTTATCATGTTGAAAATATGCTAGCATAATACAAAGACAGATCTCCTCTACCGATACTCCACAATGGCTTTCCAAGATCGCCAAAGTCATTAGTGCCAGAAAGAATATCATTGCATTTGAGGATGCACTTGTAGTTCAGAAAAAGTCTATATATGCAGATGAAAATAATTTGACTTTATTAACAAAAAAGACGCAAGTGTTTTTCTGGAAATCTTTGGTAATGTTTACCAAAGATTAGGTCAAAGTTCTATTGTCAAAGGCCGGGGAGAAAAATTACTTACAAACTAGCATCGTTGAATCTTGTTGTAAACAAAAAGCAAATGCCATTAGGGTTCAGCAGTGAGCATTTGCCATCATATGACAAATGTGATCATTGTCACAGATTATTATGTGACGGGACAGGTAAAAGCTCCATAGTTATTGCATGTGGTCATGGATACCATGAGAGCTGTTTCACTATTTTGAATGGGAAATATTCTTTTTGTGAAAGTATTCTCAAATTAGGTAAAAGAAATAATGTATCTTCTTTACTTTCACAGTTAAGTAAATTAGATAAATCAAAGTCGAATCTTGATGAGATTGTTGAAGCCGATGAAGATAGTCCACAAGACCAGAGTATAGAAAACGAAGATGATATATTTAAGTACTTCGGAAAGACAAACAAGCATTATCAAGAGTGGAGCAAGCTTATCCTGCAGCTCTTGAAAAATTTTTGAATACTAATATTGCGAATGTTTAGCATTAATCTTTTTTTCAATGTAATTTTATTAATTTATTTTATTTAAGAATAAAAATATTTTACACGGTTCTAGTTAATATTTAAAATAAGTTATATTTTATTCATTTTTTTTTTTTTTTTTTGCAAATAAATCAAATACATATAATGTCAAATTACATAATTGTTAGATAATTAATTAATCAATCATTCATCACCGCCACAAAAATAAATCAATTTTTTTTTTATCCCGTCGCATCTCATGCTAAAAACCTGACACTATTTTTTAAAATGAATCCATTTGATTGCATTTTCATGTTCTATAGCCCTAAATTGAAATTCTTTAATACAATTATCGACCTTCTTTTTTTTTGAAAGTCACATGTTTGACACCACACTTTGGAAGTGTTATATCGGTTAGAGTGCGCATGTTTTCTAACAAAAATTTCTTTTAGGACCCAATTCAGCAAATACTAACATATACACATTTGTTGTAGCGTTTTGAGTTAATCTATATACTTCGAGATCGCTATTCTTTAATTGTATATAGCCTGTAAACTTATTAAACATGTAGTTATAAATTAAAATAAAGCAGCCTACTGTTCTACTGTATTTAATAACAATTTAAATATTAACTTACCAATGTAATTTTGTGGTGTTAAAAGTAAAGCATTGGCGAATCGCGCTTTTGACTCTAGTAAATTGAAGTTGGAATCAAATTAGTTTAAAAATACAGTATAAGTAGTCTAAAAAGCGAAGAAATTGATGTTATAAAATCTTGCATTTTTATTGGACGAAATTGGCTCTGAGTCAGCCCTGGGTCACAATTTCATATCTGGAAGATTTGTGTAACGAAGATTGTCCACCATGCTATATAAGCGGAAAATTTCAGAAAATTTTTATAATATTGCGAATCATTTCAGAGTAAAAATTTATAATAAACTCCCTCCAGCCTTTTTTTGTGAGTAGGATGTAATGTAAACCACTGAATTAAATTGATCTCGCCTTACTGTAGAATAAAAAAAAAAAAAAATTCGACCGCCGACCGTTGATACTGAAACCATGCAATGCAAAACGAAAAATTAACTTTGCGTGGCCTAAAATTTCATCCCGTTATTTTTTATTAGCTACAAAAGTCGATTTAAACACTAGTTTTTGTTTTCTATTCATTTTTTATTCTTTCACACATGTTTGGATTTTATGTCGGAACACCCGAAATTTGTGTTCTCTGCTTGTCCGTTTCTTTTTTAGATAGAGGTTTGTATTATCCACGCAAATAAGTGTAACTTTGAATCTAGGTGCCGCTAGTGATGTAAACGGCTTGAGCCGAGCCGCGAGCCAAGCGGCTAAGCCAAGCCGATTAATGACTCGGCTCCAGGTCTACTAATTAAGTATCAGCTCCAAAAACAGGTCAGCTCTAGACCTTCTAGACCTTGAAGCTGAAAATAGAGCCGCGAGCTGATAGATTCATATCACATGACTATTATCCAATAGTAAACGATTAAGGATGCTTACTATGATTTTATTTAATTGTTCAGGTAATGCAGTAATGCGTCAGTGATGTTATTTAGGTCATCCCAATAGTTTGGATACCATTGCTAGCATCAGAAAATTTTTTTTATTGCAGTTCTGTACAGATTCGCGCATTATTTCGGGACACACATGCGTGATAATTCGAATCATTATGTTAATTTTGAAAAAAATTCAACTACTTTCTTGAATGATAATCTAATATATATGGAGGGGCGCATTATTTTGAGACGCGCATTGGCATTATTTTGAGTCAAATATGCCATTTTTAAAAAAAATCAAAATTTCGAAATAATGCCCATGTGCGTTATTACATGCCTATATGGTAAATAATAAATCAAATGAAAATCTGCGCAAACATGCAATAGTTCTTTATAGAGTAGTGGCTCGGCTCGGCTCGGGGTTAATTAGCTCACAAACAGCTCGGCTCTGGCCTTTGGAGCCAAAACATCGGCTAGTGAGCCGAGCCAGGCCATTCCGTTTGTATCATTAGATGCCGCGCAGCAGATCCTCGATTTTGATTGGCTAAATTTCTAGCCGGATTAACTTTTTGATTTTTTCATCTCAAAAATAGAAAATTTTAAAAAACAAGCCTGCATAATGGTAAAATTGGCCCAGGAACAATTTTCATTTAATGGGTGGTTGCGATTTCATTAGTAAGGCGAGACCAATTTAATTCAGTGGTTTACGTTACATCCTAATCACAAAAAAAGAGGGGGAGGGGGCTGGAGGGAGTTTATTATAAATTTTTTCTCCGAAATGCTCCGCGATATTATAAAAATTTTTCGAAATTTTCCGCGTATATAGTGAGGGGGGAAGGCGGGAGAGAGAGGGGGGTAACGTAAACCACTGAATTAAATTGGTCTCGCCTAAAATTAAGAATAATTCCGGTCCAATTTTTCGATTGTCGCTCTTGGTAAACAATTATGTAATGTGGGCCAAATTTTTGAAGATCCTTGGCCGTTAGCCAATCAAAATCGAGGATCTGCCGCGCATTTTTGTGCGGCGCCTAGGGTTAATGGCTTAAACCGACAGTCAAATTTTGTACGACAATCACCAGATATAAGAAATTACTTCGCAGTTGCGCAATAAGGCGGGAATCGGACATGTTTATATATAGACTACGATATATGAATTTCGACCAGAAGATACTTACTCCATTTTTGCAGACCGCGACAAAAATAAACATTACATTATCTTGATTTGAAATAACTGAAAATAGAAATCTGGTATTATGGAGATTAGAAATTAATATTATCACTTTTAAAGTTATCATTGAATAAAATATAACACAGTACGCTTACTTCACCAGCTGTCATTTCATATAGCTGAATCATATAGAGTTAGGATTAACATTTGATTGTTGCAAGTATCTATTTTTAGAAAATTACCGGGATTTGTTGTTACCCGACAATTTCATTGTATTATCGCGATTTGCAAAATGATCTAACGGGTAGTTTCAAGAACAAGGAACCCAGTGAGATTTTTGTGGTCAACTCATCACATGGAGGGTATTTTATTGTGTTTAATGTTGTCATAGATTTATATATGGGGTCCAGGGAGTCAATAGAATCCAGGCAAATTGTTTCTATGTAATTTTTTTTTTTTTTTAGACTTTAAATTAAAATATCTCAACAACTATTAAACCAAACTTAATAGAAATTTTTCTATTTTAATTCCATTTAGTTATAGAATTAAAATAAAAAAGTTTTCATCAAGTTTAGTCTAATAGTTGTTAAGATATTTTAATTTAAAGTTTTAAAAAAAAACTTACTAAAAACAATTTGCCTGGATTCTATTGACTCCCTCCACATGATTAAGTGTTCGGCCTAAATAAGTGTTAATGTTAGAGTTAGGTGATAGGATAGTTTAGGCTAATTTTTTAGTGCTAGTAAACAAATGAAGCCATTGAATGACTTCACATGTGATGTGATGATCACTGGTTCCATGTTTTTGAAGTGTCCCGATCTAACTACATCATTTTGCAAACCACGGTAAATATTTTCTATCAAGTGATTCTACTGTCTTATATCATAATGAGAAAAGTTTAAAGAGCGGCATTTATAACAAACAATATAAAGTTTATAATCATTTATTTATGGCAACACATGACCAAGCATTTTCCGAATTTTTCAGTATGGCATAATCGCTAAATAAATAGTTTATAATCTTTAACGGACCATTCATCACTAATATTTACTTTCTTTATTTTTTATTTTTTTTATTACAATTTATAAAAAAAATTTAAAGAGCTATCAAATTACCGGATTTAATTTATATTGGGACAATATGTGTTTTATACTTATTTTTAATAATCTATGTCACTAGTTAGAAGCTCTACATAGGATGACACTATAAAAAATATTATATAACATATCAATTTAGAAATACTTTAACTACGTACTCTTTAAGGTAATTTCATATGAAAGCATGATACTTCTTAAATAATAAAGAAAATAGTGATAAAAAAGTATCAATTTAAAAAGAAGATTTACACATAACACTTATGGAAAGGAAACTCCTAAAAATAGCACCGCTGAAAGTTGAGGGCTTTGTGGTGGTAGATTTTCTACACCTTGCATTCTCGTGAATGGATCTGTACCGTTAATTAAGTCATGTTGAACGGCAGTAAAATTGCTGGTGAATAAATTTACATTATTCTGAGTTCTGAGAGGCGGCATGCCAATATTTGGGATTCTTGGAACTTGACTATTAGCATTTCGTGGTCCACCAATATTCTGAAGTCTCTGTAACCGACCATTATTATTTTGTGGCTGAACGCCAATAATTTGATTTGTGGTTTGGTTCATAATTATAAATTTTAAAAAAAATTTTGGAGAAAGGTGAAAAGATAGAGTTTTTATACTTTTTTTTTAATGTTTATATAGATACATTTAAATGATCCTGGTGATTCTAATTCGGTTACACGTTTTAGAAACTTTAGTATATGCTCACTATATCGCAATACGTCAAGTTAAAATTGCAGATACCGTAAATTGATGTGTTTTTTTTTATTTAAAGCACCTATATTGCTTGTTATAAATGCATGTGTGTTCGTTCTTTAAAATTTCTCTTTATAATATAAACACTCGGCTGGTTTCTGGACCCGGATCTTATATACGATAATTTACGGTACATCAAAGGGCTCTTATTGTGCATAATCAAAAATTCGCAGATATAATTAATCCTAATGTACATATGGGCTTGGTGCTACAGAAAAGGGGGAAATCGACAAATTTTCAATTTTTTTTTTTTTACACAACTCAATTTAGAATAATGTTAGGATCGTTTTTCACTTAAAACATGAAAGAAGTTGTATTAATAAAATTTTGTAGTATAGCTCTTTAAAGTTTGTATTTTCTTATGATTTATTATAAAATTTATAACATAAAAATTGATCTTCCGAAGATCTATTGTTTTGTCGATTTCCCCCTTTTCTGTAGCACCAAGCCCATATATTTAGGGATTATATTTAAATAGATTAGCATAAAGCATTATGCATTATCCAAAATCAGTTGAGACGGAGAAACCCGATTTTGCAGATCAAATTGGGCGAAACTAAAATTCCTCTGGGCGGACTTTGAGGGGAGGTTTAGGCCGAAACACTGGTTGAGATCATTGGAATTTTTTAACCTGCCATTTTGTTACAATTACGAGTTGGCGTGGAAAAGGCCCTTTTTTTTGTTGTTGTACCGTAAACCTAAATGACAAACGTTTTTGGTAATCAATTTGAAGACTAATTATTTGATACATTATAATTATATGATTACTATTCTAAGAACGTCCTACAAAATGCATATTAAAGAATTTTAATAGCCATCATTTTTTTCAAAATCTGAATGTTAGTCCAAAATCCTGGGCACATCTCAAGATTTTGACTGAATTATCGTTTTTTTATACAGTATCGGAAGCATAAAAAAATATATATCATTTTCTAGGAGGTCTAAGAGGAAAAGGCTGAAGTATTAAGTCTTCTATAACATTCATATATTTTGTTTTTTATGGAATGCCTTATCACATGTGGACCAGCAGAAAGGAAATGAAAGTGTTTCATATTATCCTTTTCATGCAAAATTCATGAATTTTATATTGACTTTATGCTGCCGTTAGGAAGTAGAGATCGATAAGGCCGTTCGAAATTAATTCCTCGATTAACATCAACTTTAGAACTCTTTGGAGAGGGGTAAAATGAAACGAACATATAAAATGGGCCAATTTCATTGAGTGACGTAAATCAAGTAATTGGCGAGAGTTTTGATTGGTTGCTAATTTTTCGAGGGAAGACTTCAGCGGGGGTGATGTTAACCGAAGAAACAACTTCGAACGGCCTAATTGCAAATCACTTGCCTAGGGATTATCTTTTTTTGCAATGATTTAATTGTTCCGCATTGACTTGCTTAACATTAAGCGCGATTTTCTATTAATTTTAAATCGTAGCTTCCATAAGAGTTAAGTAACCTTTAAATAAAATATTTCCAAATAATTGCGTGTTTCGCAATAAAAACCTATACAACAAATGTATCAATTGATTCCGGACCTAATTTCAGCGTGAAAAAGGTATACGCCATCTATATTTATTAATAAACCATATTCAGCTTTTGCATCGCTGTTTTGGCATTATCATATAGTCCTTACGAGTATTTGCTTTCTTGAATATTTGGCATGTTTAAATATGTTAAATTTAAGAGAATGAGAGCTTTGCTACTAGTCATATAAGTTCAAAACTTCAAAGGTTGAGAATTTATAAAATTATTGTAAAAATGAAAGTATTATAAAATTCAAGTTGCAATGATTGATTCCACTCTTTTGGCATTCTTTTTTTCTATTTTTCTCTTAGTAAAACTTGTAAATATATGCCTATAATTATTATATTCATCAGTAATTTGCATTGCCAGTTCAATAATGGTGCTAGAATTTCTTGACTCGTGCCTTGAGAGATTATATGAAAAATAAAAAATTTTGTATTACAATAAACCTTAAAAATGTTACAATTTTCTTGAAATTCATATTGATTTATTCCAGTTGGTATGTCTACATTAACAATTTGTTAAAGATTTTTATCTATGCTAAAATGAGAGCTTAATATGGCTTCAAAACAAAGTCTTCGGATGTACGCGTGTCAGGACCAAATTTTCTAAGAACACAACCATAGAAGTTTGATGAAAATGTAAGTTTTTTTTTTTAAATTTCAGATTACGTAGTTAAATATTCTCTTTTTTAAAAAATAATAGTTAATTGTATTGTTGAATGCAGTTTCAGGATTGTTTTGAATGAATGCTTAAAGAAAATTTCAATAATGAGACTTATTTAATTATGCCTAGGTTCTAACGATTCTATCAAATAATGTTCTGAGAAGTTTTTTCGAGTGTCTTGCTTAATGTACTGAAATGATTTCATTAATGCTTGGCCAATATCTTCTAATATATCTTCAAATAAATAGATACTTCCTGTAACACTATAGCTTAGTTGAAATTTAAGTTTAATCAATTCCATAAGTCGCTCAATGATAACCTTGACCTTTGGTCGAATCCATTCAATTGGTGGATTCGGATGAAAAATATGAGAAGTGATCCCTGAATTACAAAATCGTTTACGTCATTGCTGATTCGTAATAACCAATTTTTTTCCATAACAAACCCAGATTTTTGCAAATTAAGATTGCACGAGCGATCACGTTTAGTTGTCTATTATTCTCATAACCGTCTTTAGATGAATATTCTTCAGGAATATTTTGTGTAGTGCAATGTTCAATTAATTTCCTAGGAGGTCTAGGTGGGAATGGAATAAATTTTTTGTTAAGTATTAAGTCTTCAATAGCGCTCATATTTTTTAGCAAAATACCCGGAGCATCCTTAATCGGCAGAAAGAAAGTGAAAAAGTTCCATATCATTGCCCTTTATTCAAAGTTTATTGGCCTCAAATTAGTTTTGTGCTACTGTCATAAAATATGCAAAAACAGGTAATTGTAAGTCACTAGCCCACGGTGGTCGTGCTTTTTGCTGCAATGACATAACTCGATCAATGTCTATTTGTCTAACATTATGCGTGAGTTTTTGTTCTATTAATTTAGGATCGTAATTTCCGTAGTGAAGGAGAAGCCTTTGAATAAAGTATCACGATGGTCCAAATCGCACAGCGTGAAAAAGTGCATGTGCTCTTCCGTAGTTATTAATAATCCATTCAGCTTTCGGTTCACTATTGTCTGCAACGCTGCGCCATTCTTTACAAGTAAATATTAGATTTAATGGATTTTCAATGTATTTAAAGATGATAATTTTAATGTTAATTGGTATTTTTTCTTGAACCATAATTTTGTACGACAATCACTTGATTGTCATCGATTTTGCTCGACTATTTTAGCGTAAATGAACATAGAAATAAATGGTTTGGAATGAATAATTTTAAATATTTGTATAATAAATTATCTACAACACAAGGAAACTGGCAAATTTTTATGTGGACCGTAGGGGACAAAATCTTGATTTAAATATTTGAAAATAAAAATTGGCGTCACGGAGATTTGAAAATTATTAATATTTCCTTTTAAAGCTATCCGTGAACAATATATTGTTACTCAGTGCTGCTCACTTCGCCAACAATCAATTCATTTAGTTTACATCACAGAGTTAGGGTTAGCATTTTGATATCTGTTTCAGTAAATTTTAAATGATCTGCCGGTGAGACAACTTTGTCGAAATAAGGAGGGCCATTGTTTCCGTAGTATAAAACTCAATTTAATTGTTAAATATTTCTAGTTAATAATTTTGCCGTTTCATCTACGGCAACACCATAAATGGCTGAATAAAGTACCCCTTAGTAGCGACCCACCATGTATTATACCGGATAAAATCATGAACTTTTTAATTAAATGCAATTCTTTTGAATTGCTTTAAATTTTTACATTACACGAAATAGACTCTTGGCTATTTATGTACTACGCCCGGGTCTATTACAAGGTTTAAAATTTGTGGAATGCAACGGATCTGGGTCTTGCATCCGACCATTCACAATAGCTGTCACGGGGATTTGAAACTTGCGGATAGTTTCAAGAACAATGAACTCAGTGATATTTCCGTGATCATCACATCACATGATTAAGCACTCAGCCTAGAAGTTAGGGTTGGTGTTAGGGTTAGGAGATAATTTTGTTTAGGCCAATTTGTTAATGCTAGTAAAAATGACGTCATTTCGTGATTTCACGTGATTTGATGATCAAGTGAATCAATGGAAACCAATTGATCGACGAAATGTTGTCGTGATAATGAATACTAATCAACATCTGATTTTTCATGTCAATTTAGCGTTCCCATTAGATAAATGTGGCTGTATGAATTAAATAATAGATAGGTAAATACTGCGTTATTGTTTATTTAAAATATAGGATAAAGAATAGAAACGTTTATTTAATAAAGATAGCCATAGCAAAAAGATAATAGAGTTATTAATTATTACACGAATAAAAAGTAACTTCGTTATACGGTGATAATAAATCGATTGTTTTTGTACTCCTATGAATAGCCAAAAAAGGTCAACAGGTCATAATGGACGATTCTAACATTTTTTCATGTTTCTTACCATATAGCCTGCCATTCAACAACGATCTATATATAGATGTTAACTTTTGCATAGTTTAATAACATATTTGCATACAAATGTTTTCTCACTTCTTAACTCATCTGTCCCGCCATTTAATGATGGCACTAATATTTAACAGAATATATATTTTAAGTCATCAACCAATCTCATTTGAAGTGTTAAATCTCTCGGCCTTCTATTATCAACACAAGATTGAATTTTCATTTTCTAATTATCAATAGAACCATTTTTGTTTTAGTGCAATATTTTAAGTTCGGATGAGTTACTAAACTAGCTCTCTTTCAAGCAGTGCTTGCGACAACTTTAAATTGTGCAATGTTATGGCCTAAAAAGTATTTGGAAGCATATAAATTATTATAGTTACCCGTGATTGATTTACATCAATCAATAAAACTTCCAGGAAACAGGAGAACCGTCGATATTGCACAACTAATCCCACACCGCATATAAAAAAATTATTTTACAATACTAGATCATTCCCTCACCGTTGGATTATAATCCAGTAGGTAAGGGATTATAATCGTAATATGAACTAGCGGAATGATCTTGCATTGTAAAATAATTTTTTTATATGCGGTGTGGGATTAGTTGTGCAACATTGACGCTTCCTCCTGTTGCGCTTTTGTAAGGAATCAATTGCGGTTTTCTATGTCGCACAAAATTTTAATAGATTCATTCAAAGAGTAACCTGGTAAGTCATTAATTATTTGAGGCGCTAGATATGTTGAGTTTGACAAATTTATCAAGTAATCGTTATGCAGATGATAAATTCTTTACTATTTAAATTTTGCTTCAGCCTATTAGATAGTTTTCTTAAATTGGTTCATTGCTCTTCTTTTCGTCATTTCATTCCTTTAGATTAGTACCTCAGTGCAAATTGCAAATTATGGAATTCACCTGTGCCATTGACGCTAAGTCTACAGCAGTGGTGCAGCTGAATTTAAGTAATAGATTACGACCAGTTAGTGCTACCTCCGGTCGTATAAAATGCTGTCATAAATCGTAATTTATGTAGTATATTGTAAAATAGCAGATAATAAACTTAATAAATTATGTGAATATATATATGTATGTAATTAACTCATTACGTAAGTACATGGAAACATAATATATTTACTTGAGAAATTAAATTGAAGAATTTTTAACTGAGAGATCAACCTTGGGTTACAATTAATGTCGCCGGGGTTTCTATTTGACCTATTTATACTTGTTTATTATAAATTCTCCTCCAAAACCTACCTAATACTAACCCTAAAAAAATGCTAAAAAAAGCACCCCATAAATTTGTGTATTCGGTGACTTGTTTATTTGACACCATCGCTCATTTCAATTTAATCTGATTTCATTTTAATCTGCCACATATATATATAAACTTAGCTTTTCGACTTCTCCAAAAATTTCTAAAAGCTTTATAATTATGAATCAATTCACAAATCAAATTATTGGCGTCCAACTACAAAATAATAATGGCCAGCTACAAAGACCACAGAATATTAGTGGACCACAAAATGCTAATGGCCAGCTTCAAAGAACCACAAATATTGGTATGCCGCCTATGAGACCTCAGAACACTGCAAATCCAGTCACCGGTATTTTTACTTCCTTTCAACAATATGCTGACTTAACTAACGGCTCAGATCCATTCTCTAGAACGCAAGGTGTAGCGTTACAGAGCACCCGATTTTCAACGTTGTTGTTTTTAGGAGTTTCCTTTCAATAATAATATAGTTATACATAAATATCATTTTCCCTAATGTGATGACTAGAAAACGGCGACTCAGTCGCTTCACAATCCAAAAACTCGTGTAACCTGGGTAAGTAACCTTTCGAA